>LYUA01002040.1:53778-71071 GCA_002093875.1 Calopteryx splendens | reverse complement strand
GACATACGCGTGCACTTTCTTTCTATATGGGATGCGAACGTTCTCGAGACCTCATGTAAAATTTTGCCTCCGCAAGTGTTCAAGTACACTCGAAAGGAAATGGAACTACCCAAATATGAAGGGCAAAAGGGAGAAGGTGAAACTAGCAATTGGATCCACTACGAAAATCAAGGCTCGTTGTATGATTTACAAGCTCGTATTTGTGTGAAGGATCTTATTTTGCTGTCGTGGTACCATTTCGTTACCTGTCATTAAATTAGGGAGATATTTCAAACGACCTCGTGTTGAGAAATAGTTGTTCCGATCGAATCTCATTAAGATTCAAGGACGGTGACCGAATTAGCTACCTGGAATACCCCATATTAAGGATATTAAACCAAGCCTCAATCAATTTTTAACAACTGCCAGTGAGTTTTTCAGCGGACAGTACCTATATAGTTAGTCAACGTACCCACCTTAATTGACAACCGCGACACAGACACGGGAAAGCTTTTAATTTTCAACCCTTACGAGCTCGTGTAAACGCTCTACCGCGTTCTGCAATAACCCTAGGGGATACTATTGGGATTCCCCATTAAAACAAGACCCTAAATATGTACGTTAATATGCAAGGCTCTTTATGTTAAGCGTTAAACAACTTACAGGTATAAACTGAGGGGAATGCAAAAAGTTTATTTTAACCAAGCATTCATAGAGGAAGAGCCGAAGTCATGCGGGACAAGCGAATGCATGGTATGAACCACGAGGGAGTCCCTACCCTCCCATTCCGAAACCCTAAATGTCTCTCATTACGAATGCATAGCTCTCTTCTATACAACAACTCCCACTTGCATCTCATGCATTATTCATCCAGAGAAGCTACTAATCCGACCGTCACGTGACCGAAAGAATCCATCCTCCAACGCCAACACCTCTCGCAGCATCGGGAGCCATTTCCCTCCGTTCTGGCATTAAAAGGTAAAAACAACCATGGACACGCAAGCAATGGAAATAAATTAGCCCAGTATCACTTGATTTTTCGCAGTGAGCCCAACTGCATAGTAACCACTTCAAATGCGTCAAAGACAGCTCATGCCGAAGGGATTTTGAACTCCGCTCACCTTTCGCAAAGCGACTAATTTGATTCCAGGTGACATCCATTCCTTCCATTAATGCCTTCCAGATTATCATAATCGGCAATGCGATAAGGCGTCGATCGCCCGAGTCATTCAACGGAATCAATCCGACGCTAACCTAACACAACTCAGCTACAATCCCTAAAAAAAAGACCACCACCACTGAAGGCGATAACTTGAGAAACCGATCACTTGCAGGTAGAAGACCACCTTGTCCCCGCATAAACCTGAAGGATAGCAGGTCTGGATGCTGCGACCGCCACCACTGGCGGGAAGATAATGATGCAAAATCTAATAACATGGGGGATTTAAAAAAAATAAACACCTGTAAATTCAGAACAATAAAGAAATACAACGCTATGAAGAGTTGATGAAGAAAGGAAAATAATTTAATTTTCTAACGATTCGACGATTCTACTCTCTGTTTCTTTCTCATGCTGTCGTTTTCCCGAATGGGAAGTGCTGTTGGTGGTTACTGTGCCTATGGAGGCGTCTAGACGACGTGTCAATGCGTGCCGAACATACACACGAAAGCGAGAAATCAAGTTTCATTTTTCGGTTCAGGAAACTTCGTACGGTATAATTGATCCGCAGAATCGGAATATTCACATGGGGAACAATAATTAAATTCGATAATAATTCTATTGCCCATTGTTTTTAAAGTGGGCAAATTTGTATGCATTTGACTGTCCGGTTGGATAGTTAAGATTCGCGCCCAGGAAGAATATACTCGTCAAATACCCGGACTGCGCAGTTTTAAAAAAATTTCGAATCTTTCTAGAATGAAATTTGTCGGTTCAACTCGAACACCCTGACTTCGGTTTCATAATTATCGCCTGTGGATTTACGATAAGCAAAAATCGCCAAAACGACACCAGTTACGAAGAGGCTACCCGGCTACGACCTACAACCGTAAAAAAATGTTGTGTAACCCACCCAAAACGGATTTGTAAGCGCCGTGAGAAAGGAAAGCTCCTCTGTCACGAGTGGAATTCGTTTCCCAATAACGAACGTGGGGAGAAAAAACATACATCGAGTGGATATAACGACCGGACGATAATTATCGGGAAGGTCAATCTATAATGCGAACATTTTAAATAATTTCGACACTGTCGGACATCGACTTTTTTGTAAAATCGACCATGTCGCCCATAACTGTCGGGTCTCGATATATCACTCGCTTAAAATTATCCATGTCGAAGGCATGTCGTTGTACCGTCGTCACATGGAAGCAGGACCCGTTTAAACGCATCCCAGAGTGGAAGAGGAGACGGAATCCCGAGCACGTGATGTCAGCACCGGAGGGGGGAGAACGTGGGATTGACAGCTCTATTCTCCTCACTCAGACGGCGCGCCCTGGTCGATGGGAAGGCGGCGTGGAGGGAATAAATGAAATAAAAAAGAACTCTTCCGTCAACGGCGGCCCCCCATCATCCCACCCAATGCACTCACCCGTCCGGATTCTCCAAGTTTACCACCCCTTGGTCTCCTTCCGTCTATCAGACATCCGCCACCCACGAGGAGCTCCAGGAAAGGAATCAATGCGAACATTAAAAAGATATGGAATGGGAAAAAATTGAAAAACTGGCCGATTGGTTTGAGGAGGGGAGATAAACAAGCAGCAACCGCACGCATTTGGGGTTAAGAGCACACGCCCATGTAATTGCCGTTCCGACACATTTTTTGCTCGAATATCAACATTCATGCAGAGTATTTTGGAAATTACTAGACACTTTCTGGTCCCGATGGTAACATCGTGCTAACCTTGAGGTCGCGGGTTCGATTTTAGCCTTGATGGGGGTTTTCCTCCACCATTTGCTTCCGTGTTTTTATCTCATTTAGGCATACTCGTCGTTTGTGACCCAATGGAAAAAGGCCAAACTAGGCGGTTTTTAGGGAGTTGTCAAATGATTAATAAAATAAAATCATGAATCACTAAGCATTCAACGTTGAATGGAGCGTGATCGACTAATAAGAAATAGTTGACGAAAAACGTTCGTTCAACCCAAACCATAGTTACTTAAATGATCGTAGGCGTATATGCTCTATGGAATCGTGAAAATCGTGCTTGTTTTACAAAGTTGTTTTATTTTCCCCATAACCTTTTAAAGCTATGAGCGAACGAATGCGTAGCGTTTGATAGAGAAAAAGTTATCCCAAAGAAGCCAACTTTGCTCAATTTACTTGGAAACTAATTCGAAACTAGATCTCATAGAGGTAAAATGATGTCCAAGAAGGAATTAAAAAAAAGGGCAGTCACGACTTTCGTCAAAGTAAAAGCCGAAGAACATCGCGGTCGCTACTTATCACTAGCAATTCATTTTCCATCAATGATTAAAACACGGTATCCTGTCTTTAAGAACGAGTGTTGAAGAAGGCAGAACCGTACCACTCCCATTTGCAAATTGAATAGGAAATAAGAAAGGCAATAAAAACCTAGGCGTACGCAGGAAACCAGAAAAAGACGACTGAAAATTTCCCGGTACAGCTGTGTTATCTAACATCAACGATATAAATGGGATGGAATTCGAGTGGCATCATGAGTGGAGGGGAGCCCGGGTTAACCTCAAAACGCCCATGGAGCCTTTCACCTCCGTCACGAAGTCCGCAGAAACTATGCGACTATAAATAGATGTTTTATAAAAAAAATGCTTGAAGATGGGGAAACTTCGCAAAATGTAGGATTTGACCACGACACGTGGCGACAACAAAAATGCTGTTTCATTCCATTTCCAAGGAAAAGACATCGTATTTTGAAGACGTGATTGCATGGGCAGAGAAACGACGGGGAAGGCTTCACAAGCTGATTTCGGGAGAGGCGAGCGAAAGGCAGAAATCGGGCTAGTGGGAAATTATATATATTTTAAGAGGCGGCCCATGAAGGAGCCGAGCGAACGCTGGGAGGCAGAATAGGGGGCATTGGCGCCGGCACCTCTCCCCTCCCTCCTCCGAGACGGATTTGAACTATCAAAACTTACATGCGGCCCGTAACGTCGAAATTAAGAGGCGGTGGATTAAAATATTTTGTTATGACTTCGGATTGAATACTCCTCTGGTGGCTACCGGCGAAGCGGTCACGTCACTGATTCCATTTCGAGAATTTTGGTCGCCTTCTCCACCCAGGAAGCTTAAGGGTGCGATAAGATCTCCGGTCATTTAACATTTAAAAGGTCGGCAGTTTAAGGAGCCACGCCGTTGTTAATGCTCTATTGGGACTAACACCAAGTGACGCTGTGCCGGAGTACCCTTCCAACAGAGACGACGAATGAATGCCTTCGGAAATCCCGCAGGTTTTCCGTTGGGTATTCGAATGTGGACAGGCATGATATATGACAGGGGAAAACGGGGCGCGGAATCCTCGCCGTATTTCAACCTCAAAACACCAAGTCAATCATCAATGCCCAACCGATAGTCGGATAATTTAGTAGAATTACCAAACTCATTAAATTTCCAGCGATTACAGCGGCGAATATTGGACATATTGGTGGGATAACCCATAAAATAAGGGGTTTCACTTCAACTACGCAATGTTTTTTGGGAAGGGATAGCGGGAGCGCGATATTTATCAAGTTTCCTTACGGGGTTGACAGAGGATAAATTATTACTACCGACTCCCAACAGTGAGTAAGGCGATTGATTACTATTCTACTTGAGAATGTTTAATACGACTGATGAGCAATCAGTTCTCAGCAAAAGTGCACTTTTATTATTTAAAAAAAGGTGCACGTTTGATATCTATGAGGTAATTACGATAATTACGTAGGAGAGAGGAGGGGGAGTCATATTTTACGGATCCCTACAAATGTGGGAGAAACGGACTACCAAAAATCGAAAATGGACTTACAGAATTTAGGGATGCCCTCTTAAACACTTCGAATCCAGCCGGCAGAAAAAATCTCTATTGCGGACAGGTAAACCAAGAAATAGAAAAGAATAATTTAACGCAACAACAATGATCCTTGTAGACGAAAGGCCAAGGTATACCAAGATAAGATATTGGTGAAAAAGCAGTGCATCCCTTCACGTTAATTACGTATTATTTATTGATAGTATACCACTATTATCACATGGACAAAGATTAAAAGGTGACACTTAAGGTGAAGACGATTAGGTAGGTCGAAAGGTTGTTTGTGAAATTCAGAACTTTATGTGGAAATACAGTGTGTTTTCACCTTGGCATGAACCGTTTCCAGGAAGTAACGTTTCCTGTATCTAACCAGTACAGCATAACTATTTAACAGTTTCGTGAATCTATTAGGAACTAATTACTGCTAAGCCCCGCTAAACGTTTCAATAAATGCACACAAAAGAAACCAAATTTCTCCAAGTCCACACTTTTGATACATGTTCGCGATAGATGACCACCATTTCAATCGCGAGTACGGCAGGGAATGTCCAACCGCCCCTAAAGCACTTTTCACATTTCCCGGAGGCGTCTTCTAAAATTGAGGTAACGGACGCGACTCCGCTCGAGAGTCACCAGAGTCGGGAGGCGCGGCCTCAAAACAGGGTTCGAGTCTCTAACCCCCAACTTGTTTTTTCGTCAGCGGGAGCGAAATCGAGGAGATGACGGGGGAAGGGAGCGAGGGAACCTGCTCTGGACCAGCGTCTGGGGAGAGGGAAGGAGAAAGCGTGGATGTTCACCCGCGGGTGCTACTGCCGCTCCCCCACTGCATACTCCCATATCAAGGCTCGGGGGTGGAGGGCCTAATGCACTTTAAGGGAAGGATAAATGGCAAACGAATGAACACCTGGAATCTGGACACTGGAATCACCTCTCCCGCGCCACACCGCAGAGCGGGGGGAAGTCCCTTTCGGAGAGAGAAAAAGACAAGTTTCGGAGAGGAAAACATTCGAACGGAGACGTTCATGAGAGTCGTACTACTTCGCGTTGGTCAGACCCAAGGAGGTTTAAAAAATAAAAAAAGACAGGCATACAACCAGACTCACGAAGCGAAATCCACCATTACTGTCACGGCACACAAGTCATCCCCATAACTAACATAAGTGCCAAGGTACCCTATTAGCTCCCTTGTGAGTTTTTCTCGGGAGAAAAAGTGCCAGTTAGACGTTCAGGAATCAACAAATTTTTAAGTACAATCATGTGCAGGTACCACACCCGCCATGAGCATGATAACGTGGGTTGTTATTGGTTTTTGTGTTACATGAGGTTGCCTCAGCTAAGAATCTTTTGGAAATGACTGTGTATCTACTTCGTGATGAATTTCATTTGGCAATACTACCAACGAAACAATTCCAGATTAAGGGGCGATGGACGTGAGTGTATCAGAAAAATAATCTATGTTTGCATCAATGGCAATACCTTAAGCCTATTTTACTGAGCGTTAGGATTTCGTAAGTATGCATAACAATACATTTTTCACCTTATTAAAGGAAAGGGTTTAACGCTTAAATGGAAGCTATTATGACATTCAAAAAATTATGCGAACGAAATTTTATTAGCGCCATGTTATAAGCGAGAGTTGTAATTTATTCGACAAACTCAGTGGCAATAACAGTTTCACTTGAAAATAAAAGTCATTTCAATTTCTTTTTTAAATTCGGTAGGTATCGTGTTATTTCTACCTTAGATAAGGTTTAAGTTAGTACAATCACAGCAAGGACTTGAGTATTATTGGACCAAGACCTAAAGTCGTGTGTGTACATAGGTTGTAACTTTGAAAATGTTAAACACGTAATCGCATTTCTAATTGACCTCCTTGGTCAGAAGGTCACCTATTGAATACGCGTCGAGCATTTGAGACCCTGCGCAGGAGGGCCTAATTTCGCAATGAAATATGATACAGGGAGAAAAACTGCCCCTTTCGTGAAGAACTGTTCTGAACGAACAGAAAGCGTCACATTATTATCATCATCATCATCATCATTGGAGACTGGGTTGGAAGCCAGTAAAACCACGAACGTCGCATGCATGACCGAAAACTATGAGTATAAGTCATTCTAGTTTAACCCTAAAAACAGGGATTAATAAGCCCCACATTACAATTCAGGAAAGAGATCAGAGAATTGTGAGAGATACGTTGTGGGAATTTCACTGCGTAACAGAGAAATTTAAGGAAACCTTTTTTCCAGGCACATTTTGTTACAACAAAAGTACGGAACATGACGCACAATTCGAAAATCCGGAAAATAAAATTTTAAGGAATACCACTAACTCTGATTACTAATGGCTGATCTGGCTGGATTCCACCACACGCCCACAACTTGCAGGGCAATGTGTAGATGATTTTCCTTAGTCCCTAGAGTCCTTGAACCTTCCCTTCTAATTTAAGACCACTCCGGATTAAATCATACCGTTAATTCCTTAAGTT
Source organism: Calopteryx splendens (assembly GCA_002093875.1). Lineage (NCBI taxonomy): Eukaryota > Metazoa > Arthropoda > Insecta > Odonata > Calopterygidae > Calopteryx > Calopteryx splendens. Next base: position 63,624 of record LYUA01002040.1, on the reverse strand, counting down.
AGCACCATGATCATAGTAGAAAGTTTCACCTCACAGCGAAATCAACACCCGAGGTTACATCCGTGTAAAATTATGGAATGGAGGTCACACCTTTCATTGGGATACAAAAAAATGAGCCACAATTAACGTCACGACGAGTCATTGAGATCAGTTTCTTCTGTCCAGCCAGGTGAAAATCGGGGCGAATAGCAACCGAACGACTTTATAACGAGCGAAGGTTTTTAAAAAAAGTCCACAGAATCAAACAAAGACGGATCTCCAAATGAGCCCGCAGGATTTAGAAAAGGAGAGGATAACGATTGATTGGGAAATGAAAAACGAATGATTTCCTTACAAGCAAGACGCTTTGGTTCCACTTTTGCTTTCCGAAAGAAGTTTTCCAGCAGTGGATGAAGTTCGAACAGCGTGGGCGAAGACGACTCCGGAGAGACTAATTCACCGAAGGGATAAGTGCGTGGTCTCCGAGAGGAAACCTTGAAGAGAGTTGAGAGCCATAGTCATTCCTTTTAAGGCCAAGTAAGGAAAGTGAAAGAAAAGGGCACAACTCAAGTATCGACACATTTTCGCTTATATGACTCAGGCGAGGGTATAAAATTAACGAGGTGCGTTCAAAAAAATAGTACCGTTTTTGAATTAAAAACTTTACAAACGCTATTTTTACGAGTTTGAGCTTTCTTGCATTCAGAAATCGGAGATGAAAGACCGTATTTCGAAGTCTGCGGGATCTGCTATTGTAAACATTGCACACAAACAAAGCGGATACGAAAAGTGCCTTACGGAAAGCATGTCGGAAAATAGTTACAGGTGTGCTCTTTCATGTAAAAATGCACATTTAAACGAAATTACCACGAGTGAAGTTTTCTATACAATAACGGTAATTACCTTTTGAACCCGCCTGGTAAACCTATCTCCGATACGAGGTCCTCTATACACAACAGGAAATTGAAATCGAGCGCTGTCACGAGCATTTCCACTGAAAAGTAGCTCAATGACGAGGTGAAGCGATCAGGAATTCGGAGAAGAAATGCATCAAAAGCATTCGTATTTGGCATCCGAGAGAGTGAAAATTTATTGGTGTTTGCGACACAATAATACGTGCCACGCGGCACGTCGTCGAGCCACAGATTATAGGGAACTGGGACTTGGGGCGCATCATAAACGAGAGCTTCGCTCAAACTGGGACGCTGTACTTGACAACCCTCTAACGATGTGCGAACACTCGCGGGAGACAACGTGGGTGAGTGGATCAGGAGATAATTAGCAACTAAACGCGGCCAAATCACAAATTACCACTTTTCGCTACGGGTCACATTTCAGCCCCGTTCGGAGAGGGGGGGGGCAGGGGGTGAACAAAAATACTCGAGTTAGTCGCTAATGGAGACGGTGCGAAAAATCCGGGACCGATAGAATGTGGAAATCGCTCTTTTGAGTGTAAAATATAGGACGGCAAGCGATAAAAATAGTGACATCAAAAGAACTAATCCCTTCATCATCTTCCTTGTCAAATTCGAAGCAACTCTTAACTATTGAACCCTTGAGCATGGCCTCCCACAGAGAGTGATGTGTGGCAAGAGTCCTAGGCCAGTAGTCTTAAACCACTAGGCGAAAAAGCTTAATGATCGGATTTCAGCTAGCCCAAACAAGACAACCGTGCCAATTTAAAATGATTGGCTGAAATATTTAGGCCACGTAAACACGCACGAACCGTTGATTGGCATGGCAGCTCCAAGGCTATAAAAGGGTTCAACGATGGGGTGGAAGGTTAAGAACGAGAGGATGGCGGCATGAGAGGATGCCGGCATGAGAGGATTTTGGCAGTCACCAAACTATTAACTGTGAACTAGATCGGGGATTAGTTTAAAAAAACTAAATCATCGCTCATGAAAGCCCTTAAACCTCAAAGACGTCATTTCGAGGATACAGGAGGAGAAGCATTTGAAGAACTTTTAACATCGAAAACATGGACGAGGTGGGAAAGAAATGGCAAATTTAAATCTCTATTCAAGTTGTGAGTGTAGGAAATCACGTAGAGCTAAGAAGTATACTAACTTATTCGGGACGCAGGTTGGACGGTTAAGGGCGACTGGCGAATGTCAGGCCTCACTGTCGAGTGACGCCTAACATTCTCGGGGCTCTTGATTCCCGACACTCCCGATGAACAATGTCATTCCACCAATTCGTATCCCACGAAATCCGCCGGCCAACAACGGTAGTAAACGAAATCATAGATTACGTGCTTTGCTGAAACTATGATACCTATAGTGCCTTAAGAAATGTTTAAGCAAAATGTCTTACATTACATGGGGATTGGTGGGGGGTTGTTGCCACTGTGCTGATGGCTTTAGACTTGAGCGGTTCCGACGTTCGTATTTTGTGCTCTGAAACAGCATCTTAAGCAATAGGGGAATACACGGTTTGAAAGCTAAGGAATATGCCTACACGCAAACAAAAATATTCATAGAAAAATCTGGAAAACTGCGACTATCACAACCATAGCAAATGACTCGAAATTAACACTCTCGCCATTTAAATCATTCAATAACTCTTGAACCACCCGGGGTGCTCGCCAAACGGACGAAAAAACTACTATTTAGAAATCGCGGTTTGAACCACCTCATATATTTTATGAATAGTCTGATAATTAAAGCACGTCATTCTGAATGTGTTAAAAAAAATAAGTTCCCCCAACAAGATCTTCGACCATCCCATTTTTTACCCGCGCCTTTCCCATTACGTTTTGGTTTGCGCTAGCTCGGGCGCACGCGGGTTCCCTTGGCTTGAGCTCCAAATCGCTCTAAAAACTAAATAGGGCACAACGAGCTCCCTATTGTGAGTTCCCGTATCGCATATCACATTCCCATATTTGAACAAAAAAAACTAGGCGCCTTCTCTCCCCGATCCATCCCCCCTCGGGCGTCCGAAGAAAATTCCGACTAAATCCAGATTTTTTTTCCGACAAGAATGGCCGCCCTGGAATAGCAGGTAGTAGAAGAAGGGCAAGTCGGGATTTGACGAAAAAATTGGAAGGGTCCAAGGGAGAAGCGAGCGAGGGAGACGGGACGAGTGACTCGAATCGCCCTCCACTTCCCCCGGGGGAAAAGTTTGAGAGAGAGACAGCCCACGAAGCTAAAATTTGACCGCTCATGAATCAATGAACGCCCGCCCGAGATTAAAATATCAATGTTCCTACGTCACCACGAAAACCACATTAGCACATAAGGACAGCGGTCATTCAAAAACGACCCGAAAACGACGGCCGTCTTATTATTACGGATACGACGAAATTTTACCGCAGTGAAAAAATCTCCCGTCCAGGTTTTTTATTCGAACCGTCGTCTTTCTCTCTCGCGTGGGGGGGGGGGGCACTCTCTAGACCTATAAATACGCTTTAGCAGCGAAGAGAAAAAATAATATTTTTCAATTACTTTTCATTTTCTCTCTCCCTTTTCACCCACCGCTATCTACTCAGTCTGTTTTTTCTACGTTACGCGCGCCTCCATCACGAGCAATATTAACTCGGAATTTTATTCGTGAAATTAGTGTGGCCTCCAAGTGCTGGAGGCACTCACGGCTTCGACAAATTTCAAAGGAAAACTATAGGCGGCCCTTCCACGACTATTCCTGATGGTGTGGCGAAACAGTGCGTCAGCGACTTGAAAGACATTGACTTAGAACAGCACGAGGTGTAAACGCACTGTCGTGTTTCATCATTTGATACGGCACATTTAGTGTTCAGCCACATTAGTGCTTATAAGCAGACTCTTAAATTATGTATAAATACAAGATTTAGTGCGATGGCTTATCATATTAGCGGTTCCAGCAAAACTTTGAACTATTCACGAAAGCTTTTAGGGAAATGGGAATGTACGCACTAATCTGAATTGTTCACACCTTCACCTATATAAATGAAGTTCCAGCAGGAGTTAACGCCAAGCATTTTCACAAAAACTATACATATCCACTCAATGAAATGAACTGTGCATGTAAAACAAAATTGTAATATATGTATATTATTTTGACTCAACCGTTGCACGAGAAAATACTCGAAAGAACCAAGGCCGAAGAACGAGCACGGGACGCAAAGAACAGAAAACAGATAATGGACGCGGAATAAAAAACTGTCATGGACAGAAAAGAGGCTTCATCTCGGCAAATCGCGTGCGAGGCTTCGAGTGCGAGGGAATGTTTGCACTCGCAAAGCATGATCGGCATTTCCGCCCAGGAGAAAAGGAGAGCCCGTCGCATCTGAGCGGATATGTGAGCGAGGAAGTGAAATGAGGGGTATTTGCACCACGCTCCCTTATCTCCACAGCGCGCGGGAGGCGGGTGGATTCCCGTGAAGAGGGGTGTCTCCAGAAGAGAGGGAAAAAATGCACGCACAAAAAAGGAGGCGTTTGTCTGTACATTTCGAGGCAACCACTCACTGGAGTCTTCCAAGAAAACAGTGCTGCTAAAACACGCGAAGATCATTTCGACCACGTCGCACGTTACTCATTTATTTTGTTCTTTAACCAATTGTCTTTGTTCAATTTGCACCTCTTCCTAAAATGACTTCCGAAAATACTTCTACACAATAATCAGCAAACCGCCAGAAGGGCGTGTTAGTACACCAGCCGCGAATAAAATGAATTATGAATGGTAAAGGGGGAATGAACACAAAAATACACGCTGTTGACCACACCATACTAATTCAGTCAACATTGATTCGAATATTTGAGGTGTGATGTAGTTTTTTAACAAATCCTCGAGGACCAATATCGACTGAATTATAGCAATATATCTATTATATGATCCACACATTGAAATAAATGAATCATAGAATTCATACTTTAGATAATGAAGACACTACACTTGTTCACTCCTCAATGCAAGGTCCCCCGAGTGCCGCCTGTGGTTTCCCATTCTGAGAAAGCGCTCGAAGAGAGTCTCACAGAGCTTGAGTAAAGTTGAATATGTGCCGAGTCGCCAGGGGTCGAGCCCCGGGCCTCTGGTCAGAACCCGGATGCTCTATCCACAGAGCTACCACACCCCCCTTGAGTGGGCCGAAACAAAATGGTCAACTGACAACAACGGTTTCTGACCGCTTGCATTCCTGGAAAACGGTCAAACAACACGGCGGGCTCTTCTTACCAACCACCCCTCTCCATTCCTCAATTTCGAATTGGCGAAATCAACGTCCACTCTCACTTCCCGAAGCAGGAAACTCGACGTTCTGGGCAATCGCCAAAAGGGTTTCCGGAAATCCTTTCGCTGCCAACTCCGCTAATTGTGAGAGGCTTTTGAGAGACTCCACGACATTCCGCGCGGTGAAACCCCTCACGTTATGGCCCGAAAACGTTTTTGACACTCGTTTCGACGTCGGAGGAAAACATTACCGGATTCCGACACGCATTCTCAAAACAATGTACGGTTTCCAAGCTTCCTAGCTCGCACAGATGCGTCGTAAATCCTCGGTCGGACTGCCAAAAAAAATGTTATCACTACGAACGACCGAACACCACGATGCAAAACATTTCCAAAATATCCCCTTGATTATAACTGACTTTACCCGTAACTGGCACTTTTATACCTACATTGAATAGAATTACATTGAGGACTGAGATTACTTGGAATTATGCAAACAATAAATATTCTCCATGATATTTGGCAGTGAAAACGCTAATTTGCACAAATATTCGTGACACATTAAAATGCTCAGGAAAATACCGCAGTTGCCGTTCGAACATTTAAAGTAATATCAACTCATCAATGGCAAATTGATGCACTCCGAGGACACAAGGGACTGCAGCAATTCATACTCTCCCATGGAGGCAAAAATTACCCATCACACAACACCAATCCAAACGAGAGTTGATTTTATATACGAGGACAGAGCCCGCTTACCCTTGACAAACACTACGGCGTGCGTAATTACATTAATTGGGTCGAGGGGACCAGTTCCTCTCCCCGTTTCAACAATCGGTTCCCCACGAATTTTCAGCAAACCGGAAAACCGAACCGCTTGGATATTTTATCATCAGGTCGTCTGAGGGTACCCACACGGGATTTGAACATGCGTCCCCTCCATTCAGCAACTGTACGCTCCATGCCGACTGGACTTCCATGTCAACACTTTGAAAATATGAATGCATGAATGATTCATTACACTAACTCCAAACTGACAAAGTTAAATTAATAAAGACTATTAATAAATGGAAAAAACTGGGAAATATGCACAAAAGGGAGTTTTACGTACGATATCTACCCTAACATAAAGAACAGATTAACATTAGATTTCGATTACAACCCCAGATTTCTCCAGTTATTATCAGGCCACGTTAACGTCAACCAATATTTACAAATAATCAGGAAATCAGACAGACCTATGCGTGGAATTTAACCAGACTAACTTAACGGAATACAAGACATGACACTGTGAAATACGAAGTTAAACGCCCCACAACATATAGCATAATTTAGACACTAAAACAGAGATCGCAGTAGAAATGACTAAAAATCAAAACAATCCACCAAGAACTTATAAAATAAACGAATTATCATGAGTAGTCAGAAATACGGCGAGAGAGAAGAGGACCAGGAATGGGATAAAGAAGAACTCGAGGGAAGCAAAGAAGAGCGGCGAACGCTTGTCGTTGCAAGCAGGCGCGTAAGTAAATATTACTGTATTAAATCTCTTAATTTGATAATAATGACTTTCATAAGTTATTCGCCATTGTAACTTATTATTATTTAAAGTTAATCATGCACGATAATTAATGGGAACAATACAAGCATCCCCAAAAAACTCTATGTACTTTTTTTATTAATAAAGTATACTAAATCCGGGTTCGCTGGCGTCAAGTTGGGCCTATGTCACCACAGAGAGATAACTTTTATGATAATGTAAATATAACGAGCGGCTGCGAGGACGGAGAGAGAAAGAGACAATGGGATCTGCGTCGGAAGGGAGGAATTAAGAGAGACAATCGAGTGCGAGGCCGTGTGGTGGGGCGGAGACCCTATTGCATAAAACGCGACGTTTTGTGGGGATGAGGAAGGGCGGAGATGGAAACAATTCAGCCGAAAGCGGAGCTATCCTTGATCTGAAAATTTAAAAAAATAAATAAACAGCATTCCGGTGTGCCTGGAAGTGCGCAGGATCGGTGGTGCGACGAAAATATTGGGACCTTAATTCGCGGCAGGGCTGGACGACCCAATAAAAATAGCGTACCCTTCGCGATACGTTCCCTTCCCCGGATGGGCACACTCGGAAAAACAAAAACAAGCCCGATTTTAGGTCAGCGAGGGAAATATATATATATGCTCCATTTAACTAATCTCGCCCGCGTTGCCATGCTCGCTTGCATACTTCCTCCGCGCGCCACACACACACGCGGGGACTTCGGTTTTTCCCTTCGCCGTTTGGGGTCTCTCCGGCTGCAGCCCCTTCCCCCACGACTTCCAGTCGATGGTCATTTGCTCTCCTATCATATGTATTGCACTCCTATGACAGAGTCACTACACTGGGCGATAAGTCACCAATGAGGCTACTTGAGAACAGGCACGATGATAAAAATGTGATCGATTGGCGACTCAGGATTTATTTCGGTGATGCTGGGACACTTCAGCTAAAAAAAAAATTGAGGCGACATGGACGCCATAAAGGAAAGCATAGATGCCGATCTAAATCACTATTGACAACTTTCACAGGAGTAATACTAATGTATTAGGTATTAGTATTTAGAAGTAATATTTTTGGGCATAATGTTCGTTCATTTTCCAATTTTGAGCAGCTATGCTGCGAAATTATGACCATTGCATTATCACAAGCTTCTACAGCCTCGTCACAAAATACTTAAATAAAAAAACAAAAATATAATTTTAAACATCTCGCGCTTACACTAAAAGTTAACGGCTGGGCGACTTTGAGCTGGGGCTGTGGGACACCACGGTATGTCGAGATTAATTTTTATGTCGACCTGTGTAGGTAACTGGCTTGAGACGACGTCGACACATGGTGTGCAATATTGATGTCGGGGTCGATATCCATATCGACGACGACATTTATGTCGGTGGCGGATACTAATTTCGAGATCGATTTTTTTATACCGACGCCAATAATGAAGTAGACAGTGGTATCGATAACATTCCATAAACGGGAGAAAGAATTATCCCAAACCCGAATCCCAAATATGTTCTTTGTGCTTTGAATACACTCTTCGGAGGCAGGTTTTAAGATGCACATTTCTTCCCCCAGGCAAGTGAAGGATTGCGCAAGCAGAAAGAGGGCAAATTTTATTCGAGAGCGAACAAATTATAACGGCTGCTGCCAGTTGGCAACCTTAAAAAGAGCGAATGGACGAATGCCACCGATAATTTTATTTTTATTCGACCAACTGACGTTATTTACTCGAGAGTTTTACTCTTCCCAGAGGGTTCCCCTATGTTCGAGGCGCTGGCGATACACCACGTCGGAAAACTCTTTTACTAGGTACTCTACTCCTTTCCCTTCGAAACGAGTCTCAATTTCAAGGACAAGATTTAAGATTAACCAACACACGAGAGTTGCCCTGAAAAAAAATACAGGAACGGTAATCCAGGTCAAAAAGGGGCGTTCGCCAAGTCCACTTAGCCTTCGATGAGGCGTTGAGACACGTGAGAGGCGTTTAACATCTACTCACAAATATTACCGTAATGAAAGTTACGGCCTTCTCGTGAGCTCAACCAGTAAGAACTAAAATAATATTAAATAATAATATTATAGAACAAACAAAGCATTTTAAACATGTAGGTTGTGGCCTAACATTATTACAGCTGAGACATAGAACAGAAACTAAACAAAGTTATTGCAAAAGAACACTGAAAAATAATACAAGAAGTTGAAATTTTACAAAACCATAGCCTTACAGACACTTACTTGGGGAAGTAATACATGGACAACAAATAAATAAAAAGAAGAAAGCAGAACCACAAGCGCGTGAATTCAGTTTTCACAAAGAAAGTGAAATGCTGCTTAAAAACGTCATATAATAAACGAAGCCATTAAAACTGACCTAAAATTTTCAATATCAATTAGAGAAGAAGTAATTGGAAAGAACATGTAAACGTAATGAACAAAAAGAGATTGCCATTAAAGGTCCTAAACTGTAACTGCACAGGGAGGAGAATTATAGGAAGACCAAGTAGGAGATGGGTACCGTAAAAGGCAAGGCTGACTGATACGAAAGAAGAAGAAATATTGCTCTAAAATCATTGGAGTCATTGAAAATTAGCGCCGGGCATAATTTTATTTAAGGAAAGTTCGATTTGTCGAACGCGATGTTTCCTAAAACCCGTGATGTTCCCTACTGGTACATTTTTCTTTCGCAACGAAACCAGAAATACAGTTATATACTTATACAAACAATTGTGTTCACATCGAGTTGACAAACGAATTCGACTAGCCTTTCTCGAGTGATTTCAGTTTTCTTGAAGAATGCATGATGCAAGCCCGAATTAGTGCGAGGTTTTGGATGCAATCGTCTGCAACCGAAAGTGCCAGTCGTCCGGCTCGCGCCCGAAACAAAAGAGGGAGGGGCACCTGGCGAAGGAGCGACGAGCGAGTCATGCCGATACGCTCGGTGCGTAATTTCTGAAAGCGTCGACTGACGTGCGTCAGCAGGCGATGTGAATCAAGGAGAGGCTTCGGCCGAGTCCCCGGATGTGTTCCGGTCCCGAACACTTCCCAGGAAATGCTCCGTGGAAGTTTCCCAATCGTTTTGAAGTGCAAATTACCCATGCACCCTTGCATCACCCACAGCGCTCAGTTCGCCAGCATCACGGTCACGCGCTAAGTCACGCTTATTGAGAAGTTCCAATGGATCAATT
>LYUA01002037.1:26332-37638 GCA_002093875.1 Calopteryx splendens | reverse complement strand
TCCACGCCCCTGACGCCGCGGGAAGAAACAGTGGGACCCTGATGATGGCAGCTGAACACATGACTTCGCCCCCGCTGAGGGGGACGAAGGGAGCAGCATGAAAGGACAACGGAGGACGATTATTGTGTTACAGAATGCACTACGTTAGTTGATTTTGCTTCACTACTTGGTCATGCTTCGGTTAGTAATATATGAACACATATTAAAGTATTAATTCTCTAGACAGTGGGGGTGACAGCTCGTGACGGGCAACTCATGTTGGCTATAGCTTTGACAACAGCAATAGTGCCAACAGAGGTACGTAAGAGACAAAGGATACTCATTTTCTCGTGTATTTCCATTGGTAAATATGCATTTGTTGGCAATACGAATGCAAAAATAAGAGTGGATAACAAAATCATTTTTTAACTAATCCAAGGGTGCAGAGAGAGAATTAGATCCATGTGGAAAAATTTATGGATTAAGCCATCCCCACCTCTCATCTTTCGACTGGGTCATTGATAATGAGTTCTTGCTTAAACAATGCACCGGCTTCTCTGAATTCAGAAAAGAAAACCTGACTGGCTCTTCAGGTGTCATAAAATCATCTCCTAATTACTCTGTTTGACGTGAAGCGTTCACACCAGTGGGCCCAGCACTCTGCAATGGTTAAAAATCATATCCAAATCTCATGAGTTGATTAAACTTGTAAACAAATTTCCTGCAAACCACCTTGTAGGTTTTCACGTTTACTGTAATTTTTATTTTCAACTTTGATATCAAACTCATTTACTAGGAGATCTTACCTATCTTGCTTTAGAATAAGCGTTCTAGAAGCCAGCATTGGTGAACAATCTGAAGCCTATTCGAATTGGGCCAACTGGAGGTAAGAGAACAAAAGCTGTCTGTCGAATTTTATGTCTGATGAAACAAATTAAAATCAGGGGAATTGAACCTCTAGTAATTTAGCAACGACTAATCTAGTACTCAATGAAATTTCAAAAACCTCAAATTCCCTTTTGGTGAGCCATCAACACATGGAGAGAGGTCGCTGAAGAAACGCAGCCGTGGTAGAAAGTGCAGGAATACTATAGGTATGGAGGTTCAGAATATACCCAAAAGAACTTAGACATTTTATAGTCCGTTCGCATAAAAACACCTTAAATGCAACCATGCGGAGCTGAACGTGGCTATCCTATCCCCCGACTTCAAAGCAAGCATCTAGCTGTGTTGTCAAATTTCCTATCTACATGCGAGGGAAATTAAAACTACCAATTACCAATGCTATGCATAGGAACCACCTTCCTCTACACTTTAGCATCACCAGAAAAGTGACTTCACATCAATAAGTTAAATACCAATATGTAAATGCTCATGTAATAAAAAAATCAAGCACAATACCCGAGAGAGCATAAACACACCCTAGTGGTGGCTTGCAGAGTATCATGTAGATGCAGATGTTGACGTGAAGACTGAATATCTGGTTGTTTCTCAAACACCCTCGACTCTTGTTGGAATCGGGAGATTCCGTGCATACCCGTTGGAACGGAGAGTTTTCGGTATTCTAACCTAAACTGTATAGGAGCGCGGTAGTCCAGTGGGTAGAGCGCTGGGCTGCTAACCAGAGGACCGATTTCGGGTGACGCCTGTGTGCACCCTCAGCTTCACCGGCTTCTAGGGTGCTATGTAAATATAGATCAGGGAACAGAAGTTGTAGATAATGTTGAGATAAATCTGGTGAGGTGCACTCACGCGAGAAATGGGGGAGTGGGGGAGGGGGGAACTTCACTTCCAAGGAGGGGGTGCGCGGAATTAATGCGCAGGTTCTATTCTACGTGAACGGACGATAATGTGCGACTCTATATGCAGAGCCGTCCAATTTCTTTAAATGCAGAAAGTCCAATATCCAACATAAGAAAACTTAACCATACTGTTTGAAATACAAACACAGAGTATGTTTGTACACACAAAATTTAAGGAAACTTCCTGGAATAAATTTCTAGTGTGAATAAACGGACTATCTGATATACATCTCCAAGCGAGTCTAGTTGTATGAATACTTATAAATTATAATAATTATATTTTATTGAATACACACAGGCGCAATCCCAATAACAATAATTTAAAATATTATTTTAACAAAATAAAAACGAGGGCACACACAATGCCCAATCCCTAGGTAAAGGAAAATCTGCCCAGTTGGGAATCAAATCTGTGACCTATGGAATAGTCGCGGACGTAAATCCATCGCCACCTAGAGTACATACTTAATCAAAAGATGAACATATGAATGAATTATTTTGGACCAAATTTGGAAAATTTTCGTGTTTTGATGGCGCCCTTTTTTTACTCACTCCTGCAATAAAATCAATAATGAGGTAACTATTCCTTTAAAATCTATGCAATAGGGGATATAGCAAATTTGAATGAAGAAGATATAATTATAATTTAAAAAAAATCAAATATCAATTCTAGGTGTTTGTTGAAAATCGATTTGGGAATTAGATATCAGCTTATTGCGAACACAAAGAATTTAAGCTCACAATTAAAACCACATCTGAATATCCCTAATCTCTCTCCGAATCCATTTCTCCCTCCGTCGATTTCGAGCGAAAAAGTATATGATTTAAAGTGCACACAATCATTTGACGCCAAGGGCTGGAAGTTGCAATTGTATTTTACACACGATGTTAAGGAGGAAATCGTGTAAATGTACCTATGTCATATTTTCAGCACTCAGAAGTTTCTCGTGATATGCCGAATAAATCGTCCAACATTTTAAGCTTAAATGTACCTGTTAATTCTTTTTCTACGACAGCTTTTAAAGGTGTTTTCTACTTTCCTGCACTATTCAATATTGATGAACAATGAAATATACACTTGACTCAAGTATGAGTAAAAATTTAAGTGACTAAGTCTGGCGTCATTGAATTGACATCTATGTGAAATTTCTAATTAACATGGAGCCTGAAAACGGCAAAGGTTCTCCAAACCATCATAAGATGAATTTAAAGCCGTTAAATTATAAATACTTAAATATGATGTTTACAACTACTTGTACCAAAAATACATGTAGTCAGTAATTAGATGGATTACTGGTAAAGGCAGGTTATACAGGCCGATGACTAACAGAACGCGAGTCACCGTATGAGGTAAAATTTACACACTATCCCTCTCTTTGTTGGATTGCAACGTGATGATACTAGCCTTCAATAAGCAATGCGGCCAACGCAGGCCTAGGCCTCTCTCTCATTCGCACTCTCATCACTTGTATTTGTCTTTTTTTTGTCCTTTTTTATTTAAAAATATGACCACGGGAAGGGCAAAAATGGACGCAAAACGTATCAGCGGGAAAACTTACATTTTGGTTCGATCCTAATATCGTGCGTGTTACACATACAATTTAAATATTTTACTTCAATGTAGCATGAAAATCACGGGATTCAATGATATGAAATAAGATAAAAGGTGATTACTTCGCTTCGAGTTGAAAATTAAGTTGGCATAAAAAAAGGAAGGAAGAAAATCCCTTTTTAAGGAAGAGCGGACGATTCCTCCAACGATTCCCAAGGCGACTGACCACAGCATCCCCCTCACAATGCGGAGGGGGGTTGCGAATCATTGGAACGTGCTCAAATTAGAGCCCTCCCCCGCTCCGCATGGTTCTAACAACCCCTCCACCCTAATGACCACCAAGGGGTCGGCCTGGGGGCCACGGCGTTTAACGCTCCTCCATTTCTTTTCACTAAAAATCCCTCCTCGCGACCCCATCCCTTCCCCCCCAAGGCGAAGAGAGTTGAAAATTACCGACACTCTTTAGCCGAGTGGCCACGCTCCCCCCACTCGCCTCCTCAACCATCCCCGCCAAATACGAAGAGCGGCGGTGGCGCTGCCCCGCGGCGAGAGGGACAGAGTGAATCCGCACTCATTTGTCCGCTGAGGCTCTCTCTGGAGGCTCCCCCTGCCTCTTCTTCCACCCCTCCCCACCTACGCTCCATCCCTCCTCCCTTTTCCATATTTCGGTACCCCTCCGCCCTCCTCCCAAGGCTGGTAAAACGGGAGGTCCCTCTTCATTCACTAAAAAAGTGAGGGAGAAAATACCCCAAGGGGGGGTTAGGGGCAATCCACACCCAACGGCAGCTTCCAGCTTCCCTCCAAGCCCCCACTCGCGAATTGCGACCAAAATCCAGCAACCCCTGCCCCCCTTCCCAAGCCCCATTCCACATGAAGCACGTCAAACACTCCCCCCTTTTTTATCGCGAGGACTCCTTCTCAAAGTCCCATCCACGTGGAAATTAAACTTGCGCACGATACCGAAGTACAGAAGAAGTGTTGCGGGAGAGGTATAGTGCACTCCCAAATGTATATATGTACAAGACACTGAAAACATAGCTACCGAAAATAAATATAAAATTTAGTGCGCCTCGAATTTTCGGTGGCTGCACAACTACCTAAAAATTCCCCTCTAAATGGACTACAACCTTATGTACGTAGTGGGAAGGCTTGGGTGTTCTGAATGACCCCTAGATCAGTGCTGTTGGGAGCATGAAAATTGATTCTAGCAGGGCCTGATAGGTCGAAGGGTAGGAGCTAGACGAAAGGTAGACCACGCATCGCCTGGTCCTCAGTGAGGCGGCAGCGAAGGAGACTGACTTCAGTGGGGTGGTCATTTAAGTGATGGTGTCACGCTATTGAGGAAAGTAACGGGAAAATTCCTCAATTATATTTCATAAGAAATCAAAATGGACACAAATATGGAAATGAGTCCTGGCAACTTCGGGACCCGGCCAGAAGGGCAGGGTGCCCTTCTGGCCGGGACCCGTTGGAAGGATAGTGGGGATTATGGGAGTGATTGCTATGGAGTAATTATCAGCGGAGGGGAAGAGAGACAACATGGAGTAGCTGTGGTAATAAACAAAAGCAGGAGGAAATAGGAAGAAGAGTAGTAAATACAGAGTAAATGAATGTTAGAATATTATTGGTAGAGATAAAAGCAGAACCAACGAACGTGGTTCGTTTTTCGTGATTCAGGTTTCCGTGCAAAGTAATATCAGGAAGTAGGTGGTAGGTGTTTAAGACCACCTTGAGAAAATAATTTAAGGTATTACTGGAGGGAAGCATTTAACATTGATGAAGACTGGAACGCAGTGGAGGGCGAAGGGAGAGATGGGAGTGAGGTAGAGGAATTAGGAATACGGAAATGGAAAGACGTAAACAGAATTAGGAAGAAGGACGTACAAAGAGTTGAAAAATGAATTGAGGCCAGAAAGAAATAAGGCAAAATCTTTTATTTATTTCACATACCTAGTCACTCTTCAATCTAGTCTCTGCGAAATGACCTTGAAGAAGGGCTAAGTCTTAATAATTTTCTATGCAAGTGTGCTTCATTTTGCCTTTTCTGTGTGCTCCTACATAAGGCATTGGTATCCATGGGTGTTCACTGGGCGCATGCCATTGTTGTTTTGGGCAAAGGAGGGCTTCGCCTCCTACGCATTCACCGATAAATTTAAATGGCACATTAAAGGTTCATCTTGCTTCACTTTTGAGGAAACGTCCGACATTGAAGGGAAATCATCAAATTTTCGTTAAAAATAGCTGCGGGAAATATTACTGAGGTTATTTATTCACCACATGACATGATCCGTGAAAGTTTCACCATATTGAGAAAAAATGAAAGTTATCTAATAAAACCATAGTCGGTGCCTTATTAGATTTGGCGTTGGAAATCACTAAGTCATTCAAAGTGCATTATAACTAAAGGTTTCATAGATTTTTGCATCAAACTAGGTTAAGAATATTTTTATTACTAGCACTGTTTCATCATTCAAGGAAGAATCTCTTGAACATGTTAATAAGGCCAATACTTAAAATTTAACCAGTCCAAACCTAATGAAAAGATCAGTGATAAAACAACACGCTCATTTCAACTTGTCACTTCATGGAGTTGAAACTCAGAGATATAAGGAAAGTATGAATTCCAGCATGGAAGACCTATCCATGGATCTGGGGAAACTTTAACATGTGGACGGAGTAAATTGTTCGTAGAAAGATATAAGAGCAAGGGTTACAAGATCTATGCGCATGGAAGAGGAATGAAAGGAAAGATCTTCAAGGAGAAAGAGCCAAGGGCAGAGTTTTTTAATTTCAGTAAGTAACATATTTTAATAACGGAGAGTAACATAATTTAAGTATGACATCAATTGAAGTTTGGTATTATAAAGGGGTTATTAGAATGTCTACGTTTCATTGGATAGCATATGAATGCAAAAATACATAAAATCGCTGGGTGGAAAGGTGAAGTGGTTTATAATAGTAGTCTATTTATGAATTAGAAATAATTCAAACGTATAATTTATTTATGAATTTCGAACGAATGGAAAACCCTGAAAGAAAATCGAATACACACGAGTTGGTGTACGACTTGAAATACTAATTTAGAGGAATAAGTTGAAAATCAGTGAATTTGAAACTCAATAAGTTGCATTAATGATGTTTCCTTGATAATAGTAATATATATGTATCATACATTGTAGAGTTAATAAATGTGACAAAGGAAATATTAATATGATATGGAAACAAACCATTTTATAAGAGTTTTAAGTAAATCCTAAATTACAGGACATATAATTGTATGTTACACAAAGATGTAGGTTCATAGCTGACTATAGAACTTATGGAAAGGAATGAATACATTTGTGAGGTTCCCACCGCAAATTCTGAGAGCCACTGATAGATGCTGAGGATTTAATGCTGAGGATCTCTGACAAACAAAATATCCCTCGCACCCATTCGAAACACTGTATCGTCTAAGGACTCTGTTGCCATTCCACTGGGAGCGCATAAATCAAATATCTCCGTGGAGAGCAACTTTTGTGTCTCCTTCGATGTGTCCACGTGTGCGATGGGGTCCAAACCCCCCTCGCCTCGGCCTCCCCTCGTTCACCCCCGCACACCGACCGACGGCGGGTATTATCTCGTTTCTCTGGAAGACAAGAGGAGATGGATGTGGACAGCGGCGGTTCGAGGGAGGAGGGCCCCGATGGGCTGGAAGAGGGGCGGACCCGGTTTGGGACCCTGTGGGATAGGCGATCCATCAAGGCCAAACCACCGGGCGATATGCAAACGAGCCCATACGTCACCGGCCCGTGATGCAACGGGGGGCGGCCCAGATCACAGAGGGGATGCGAGGGTGACCCCCGCCCCCCTTAATCCTTCTTCTCCAATGAGCGTACCCTCCTCCCATTGGAGTCCTTGAAAGTTTGGGCGACTCTCTGGCTCAAGGAAGCCACGTGGCACGTCTGCTCCTTCAGTAGCCCTCACACACTCTAGTTTTGGTTAATGCCTCTGCTACGCAAGAGTTATCTGTAATATAATCCCTCGAATAATTAATACTGTCCAGTGCTGCCCATCGTTAAAGAATATAAAGGGAGGTCATCACTGCGAAGCAGGGCGTTAACAGAAATGAGAAATTAAGGCTTCCATAAAAAGAATGCTTCACGCGGGTGAGCTTTTGTGACACTACTTTACCAGTATAATGAGTTTTCTCCGGATTCTTTGGCAACACGCTCAGGTCAGAATTGGCTTTTTTGTTTCTAAAATAAAAAATAAGGTCTCTTATGCAAATATGTATCTGACACTTACTTGTAGAATATAGATGACTGGCTAGAATTAATTTATCGATTTCAAATTAATCAGGAAATTGTTATTTCACACAACTATATTTTTTAAGGGAGATGACAGAAATACAGCCATAAAGAAGGCAAATAAAAACTCCCCTCGCATACATGGTATGCTGCAGGAATGCTTAAAGGATATTAAAATTGGAAGTAAATACTGAATGCAAACTACCACCCCCTACAATAATTACCGTGGTCTAGTGATTTAATTCACATAATGTAGACAGTTAGGTGATTATCTATCGGGGCGAGAGCAGATATATATGAATGATGAATTCGTAATATGGCTAGTAGCTGTTCGTTAAAGTAAATGCCACCATAGAGAGATACTTTATAAGCAAATCTCCTCTATATTTACGCATTGTCAGTAATCCCACTGGAGTGGAGCGAATGATGATATCACGTCTATAAGAGGGAGATAGGAGAGACACTGGCGCGTGCAATCAAATATCTCTCCCACCTCGATTCTCCACTCGACCACCTTCAAAGGACTCAAATGGCACGGTGCATCCATCCATCCATCACGTGGAGCCGAAGTCGGGAACTCATTTTTATGCCTCGGGGGGCTGGCCGATATTTTCTTTCAATCCACGGATATAAATGGTCACTCGAATAATAATATACATCCCCAAAAACTGATGTGGAGTCCCCAGACGAGCCCGTCCCTTGCCCACGCAAAATCCGAAACAAAACACTCTCCTCCCTCCAGGGCAACGTGCGGCCCCCGATTCCGGTCTACCCACCCCCATGGCGTCCCCTTACACCGTCCACACCCTTGCGCCCAGGGTCCCTCTCTCCGAGGAACCAAGCCGCATGTCCGGTGCCCGCAACATGAATGCAAAGGGACATGTTGCTACGGTAACAGGGGAGAGGGGGATGGGCGCTCGAGCGAAGAGGGGGCTTGTAGGGTGGGAGAGGGAGTAGAGTGTCACCGTCGGAGGCAGCCTTGACCCGCGCCCCTTGCCACCCTCCGAATGCCTCGGTCGCATGCAACCCCTTGTTTTCGGTCAGCGCCGATTTTGAAGAGGTTACTTATTTATTCCCGTTCAAGGTGAAGATAAGTGGAGTTCGTTAATGTTGAATATACAAATGTATAAATGTTGCCTCAAAATGTTGTTACTCAATGGTGAAAGACTGCCACCGAGGGAAAATCCGAGCTTATCGTGGTCTTCAAAACGGGATTTAAAATACCGTATATTATATCTGAAATTTAATCCACTCAAATGAGATAATAAAAAAGAGAGATTTCTGCACTGACAGGATTAAATACTCTTTCTTCCTCGCACGATTCGTTGCCACATCATAACAAAATATTAGCTAACTAATAACGCTAATTTGGGAAATACTGCTAACTTCTTGTGCACTCGCGCATCTGAGATCTAAGTTCTACATCTGTATGACACGATCTACATTTACCAATAGGGTATGCTATAGCAGAGAGCGATTTCATAACATAGAAGGCATGAAAAATCCACATTCCGTATTACTATACGGTTAGCTAATGAGAAAGCAAAATAATTCATACCATGGAAATAGGTTAACAAAGAATTACCAAGCGTTGGTTGATTATTTTGAGGAAATGGATGTGAGCCGAATCTATGAGCTAGAAGTAAGATTGAGATACAAACCGTATACTCTTTCCCAAATTTATGTTAAAACAGATAAAATAGAGAAGAATAAATGGTTTGAGATAACGGCGGAGAAAGAGAAATTCATGGGCGATTGTGACGAAGAGACTCATGAGACAAGGTATAATCAGCATGTCTAAAAAGATTCCAACCTTCAGCCGGTGGAACAATATTACATACCTGACGGGGTTGGGACCCTAAATCCCCTTTCCATGTTGCGCCCATTGCGTCTCCACACACATAGCCCACCGATCCTTCCTCTGCTGGAAGCACTCCTGGAAGGGGTCTTTTGGAATAGCCTTCAGCTCTCCTCTCGCGTTCTACATTTTCCCCTCTATTCTCAAATCGGGAGTGTCCAGGTCATACTCGTGCCCCCATGATTCATCTCCAGTTCTCACGGTGTTGAGAAACTGAGGATCCGTGTTGGCAGTGTCCAACACGTCCTGCCCTGCGTCAAGACGGAATTGTTTCTGTCCCTGCGTCAGTAGCCTTTGCACAAGTGTCACAGGCAGTGGGTCTATGCCCAATTTCTCCTGTAAAATTGCATTTGTGGAGTCTGATATCACTCTATTCAATACTGATATCAATATTTTCAATGATTTCCCATACTTCCAAACGACAGTCTTCCATTACCAAATTTTCCACCTTCTAGTGGACAACTACACTGTTAGCTTTCTTTATCCTCCCAGGACGCTGGTCACTCTCCATGGATATGTGACCAGTTTTATGTCTGTTTAACTACTCCTTTATTTGGATTTCCCCTTGGCATCACTCCAAATACCTGCCGAATAATGCAAATTGTTTCTGCTCTTGAATCAATAAGCTTTTGAATAAACTTGATGAAGTATAACTCCTCCACAAGTTCTTTAATTCCGAGCAAGCTGGAAACTTGATGAACACATTGAACAGCACCTCACACAAAGGCTACAAAACAGCGGCTGTCGCACACGGCGAAGATGAGAAAATTCAGTCATGCACAAGAAGGTATTCCTCTTCACTGTAGAAAGTAGATCTGCCATTCCGTTCCGACTCTGCCCGTGGAAATTTAAGGTCGGATCCTTTTTAAGAAGACTTCGGATTGGGAGTATCTGAAACAAGAGAGCTTGTATTAAAAAATCTATGAATGATACAGAGAGGGAAGATGTAGGCAATAATAGAATATTCTGAAATATATTTATTAACGGGAGTATTTTTTTGTAAAACCTTGTGAATGAGGATTCGTTTACCCTTTGACTACACCGAGAAGGAACGGCGTGATGGGTACGCATGCACGGTAATAAGTTTAAAACATATTTTCACAAATTTTCAAGTACTACTCTACATGCATTAGAGACGAGTAACTCGGAAGTGTTACGGCATTGGAGATTCTCGTTGGCGGCGACGAGGAATCGCATCGTAAGCCGAGAGAGCTTTCACCTTTCCCACCTCCCCCCGGAGGGCAGGGTGGTTTCCTCCCGCCCCCTGGCCGAGAAGCGAAGGTGCCTGCCTCCCTCGCCTTGTTCCCAACCCCACCTACCACACCCGTCTCCCGCATCCGTCTTCCTCCAACCGCCAAAGTGCTCTCACTCCTCGCCCCCTCCGGATCCTCCGTGAGTCAGATTGAACGCAGGGGGATGGGTGGACGGTCTAGGGTGGGTGACGGGGTGGGGGCTCAATCTCGCCTAAAACACGAGGGGGAGGGTGGGAGGAGGCGGGTAGTGGTCCATTCCCATGAATGAAGGCGACGTTGGTAGCCTCCTCCTCCTCCCTCCTTTTTTTGGCCGAGGAGAGGGCAAGGGGCAGCGAGGGGGGGGCCATCCATAACCATGGTCGGGAAAGGGAAAAAAAAACCTCACTCGGAGAGAGGGGTGGTCTACGGGCGTGGACTACGGGAAAGGGGATGAGAGGACGTGTCGAGGGTAGGAAGGGGCGGGGCAATACATAATAACCACTACTGTGCGATGGAAAGGGGGATGGAGAAAGGGGGGGCGGCTGGAGGCCACTCAATCGCGCGGGGTCTCACTCTACCAGCTCCCCCGACCAC
>LYUA01002036.1:174055-192231 GCA_002093875.1 Calopteryx splendens | reverse complement strand
CCATTAACGCACTGGAAGTCGGTCAACGGCTGGGCGCGGCGCGAAATGAAACGCGAAGGAACTTGTTCCCGTTCCTCGGGTTTCGCTGGCACTCCACACCTTCCACTCCGGGAGTTACGAATTTTCCGGTGGAACCTCCGCTAACTACCCCGGCACTGGCAACAGTTAGCTCCCGGGGCCGCTGCGGACGAAAGAGCCTCCTTCGGAATCCGTGAAACCAGTCACCCCGCGACTCAGCATCGCACGTCATATTAATTTCGGACGACAGCACATTTTTTTATTTTAAAACTCGATACCAAATCACTAAATAGCGTTAAGGGGGATTCGGCTTCCTTGAAGTGTGAATTTTACGTCATCAAATCAAATTTGTCACTGCACATATCCAATTATTCTGTTATCTCGAGGCTGATTCGGCCATAGATAATTTTTTGTCACAAACTGCGCGTTACTACTTGCCCACAAACACACATTTACGAGTGTGCACACGAGAGATTGAGGCAATGGAAAGCACAGGGTAAGTAACATAAAGACGAAGACAAGGGTTAGGAATTTTAAACTGATCAAAGTGACATTAAGATCCGAACCCAGGATCTCAAAAACAAGTACTAATCACACCCACCAATTTGGTAACCCAAATCTTCCCACAAAATTTTAAAACTATGTACTGCCAAACAAAAAATATTCGTATTCTTTGATAATTCAATCGGCTAAAAAATGACACATTTCCATTTTGCGGGTTTTCCACTCATTGAGTTGTGCGGGACGTAAATAAATTTAAAGGAAACCTACCTATCAATTTTTGAGAGAATATTTAAAAAAGAACAATATTATTTTTACAGTTGTGTCAAGATTAATCGGAAAAAGATGGAATGGGAACGTATAATTAATTATCTGATTCTGGATGGCTATCGTAAAGATTCCACGATAAGCAGCGATATAGTAAAATTAAGCATTGCAAGCAAATGACGAAAACGCAAAACCTTGTGGGATCGTTTTCCTCTCGGGGGAACGTTTTGCGCACAAAATCACTAACCTACCTGGAATGAATTCCCATAGATGGCAGTGAAACTGGCGACCTTCTTGGCTCACGATAACTCAAAGGAGAAACACACTCGGCGAGGCCAGACCCTTAACGACTGTGGGACAACCCGTGCCCCCCTAATCGCAGCCCAAGCTAACGAGATAATAAACCACCACTTTACGTTTCATGAGCCGGCATCAATAAGGGCTGATTAAAAAAGAGTATCACTTCACGCAGTGCGAAAGGAAAGGGAGGGAGATAAGACGGGGGTGGATGGAGAGCGTCTTAGGAGTGGAGAGCGCGATGAAATCAAGCGGAAAGGAGAAAATGTCCGTAAAATCAATCCGCGCGAAAACAATGGCACGGAGAGGAACTGAGTGGGAGCGAGAGATGAAGGGGAGGCAGGGAAAGGGAGAAGGCGAACGGACCGGAGTTCATTCGAAAGGGCGGATGAAAGAGCCCGGAGGCGGATTGAATTAGGCACTATTTGGCGGGAAAGAGAATGAGAGGCGGATGAGAGGAGTGATTTCCGAAGGCCGCGAGGAGACTCCCCCTAAGGGAGGACGAAGAAAAGACTCCCTCCCTGAGCGGTCGACGGCTTGAATTCGCAGTCGTGAGTTCGAGTGAGCGAGAGGAATCTGGAGAGGTGAGAAGCCTACCGGGGATGACACAACGAGGAGGAGGCAAATGCCAATTGCGACCACTCTCGGGCATCTAAACGACTCACAAAATCATGCCCGGTCCAATCAGTGCCGAAGTTCCGCCGTTTTCCAATGGATTTCTTCCGATCAATCTTCCCTCCGTCCCTACGACCTGAGTCGCATCCCCAGAGTGTTTGAGTTGTTCGGAATCGAATAACTCGCTTGAAATGTAGCCGTATGACATCTTATACGATGAACCCACGCATCGTAACACGGGAAATATTGATTGGTACGGTTTCAAGTTCCTTTGGATCGACCAAACCCGATATTTCAATTTTCACTTCCACTGCTGCCTTCTGTTGATACACCATTTATTGACAGTAGGAAAAGCAGGCGAAGAATCGAGAGGAATACGAACATTTGAATATCCGAGGATTTGCTGGGTTAGGGAAATCTATATGCGCCCGATGAGAACTTTAATTTTCTTTTGAAACATCGATTTTCTTATAAATGTGAGCAAAGTAAACCACATCTTCCGCACGCCGTCGTCGCGGCTTGCAAGTTAATGATGCATATGAAGGTGCCAGATATTTCAGCTTTCATCGCGAAACCTACATAGGTTAAAATGTGCAATGAATGAGGGCAACATATAATATCTACGAAATTATTAATAATTAAAAATATCATCAAATTTAAATAATCATCAAAAACTCAAAAATAAGTTCCTTCACGTTGCTGCCTATTAGATGCTCGTGCATATGCTCTACGTATTTGCAAAAAGAAGAGAGCGGGATAGCGAGTAGGGCATGGCCCCACTGGAAATGAGTCGGAATATCCTCGTTTATACTTCTAGTGCAGTCCAAAAATGTCATTCTCTCTAGGAAGAGATGAGCAACTCCTTGCAATGAATACGTACTCGATTAAACAACTTCGTACTATTCTAAAGTCGTAGGCACGATGCAGACCGGAGGAAAGTAACAATGAGGAATTTTACGCTTTTTTTAACAATCCGAACTTCGTCCTTAACCCTCTTCTTTATCATTTTAAGGTTGACTCTAAGTGTCTCCATAAAGTTCACGAGTATTAAAACCGATTTACCAATTTTCCAACTCCACTGATTTCAGCGAAGGTACAAGAAAACGTTTATCACGAAACATATTCATCTTCCCTATATCTATTAAATCTACGGTATCATTTGTGCAGTTATTTTATGTAATGCAATTATTATTAAATTAATATTTCAAATATAAAATTGGTATTAAATACTCTAAGAATTTTCAAACTTCCGATACCAAGTATTTTATAAGTTAAAAATCTCTCAAGCTTCATTCAACCAGTAGATTTTTTCATTTTTCATCAATCCTAAAGTCAATCATGCTTGAAGCGTACAAACTAAATATTGCATTTGCCTATATCTTTACTTTATCGTCATTTTTCTCAGGTTGTGTCACATCTTCAATGATGTATTTGTTCCCACCGCGAGGCAGGTTAGTTATGCAATAAATTATTATACCGAGTTTCAAGTTTCATTTCCCATGGAAAGAGGATATCTACTCTCAACTCAAATGACACGATTATTTTTTTGCGAGAAAAAACTACTGAACAGGACAGGAATGCTATTATGAAGAGATATATTTCTGTCTATATGATACTTTTAGTTGAAACAAAAATTACATTGAAAATAAAAAATATTTTCCCATCCATATCTGATGTTATGAAATTCCAATATGAATAAATTATATCTCCTTACAAAGAATTTTTTTATTATTTCGTATCGATGATTTATGTATCCGATATCAAACCATTATAATTTATAAATAATAATATAGCAAAAATTAAACTAATAAATGAAGAAAAGTAATGAATCTTAAAATGGTAACATTCTCTACCGAGTAAATCCATTTTGAACAGATATAAATCCAAATTTGATTCGACAGAGATAATGTTTATTCACTCAGCGCATTGAAAAACAAACTGAAGACAGTGCCGTATAATACTTTATCAATGAATATAGCAAACATAGGCAACAAGTTACGTTCACAAATAAGGTATTTGTTAATAATAAATGATATGCTTGTTTGAACAGGGACATGGAATTGAGTTAAAGGAAATTAGGTTCAAACTTACGTTTTCGGGGAACAATTATGGAATTCTTCTCACATCTACATCCACATAACACCCTGCAAACCACCGCAAGGTCTTGTGGCAGGGGATGAACCATCACCAGGCATGTATTCCCACAAGCAAACATTACAAATGAAACAGGGAACTACTTATGCAACTTACATAAATGCTACTTAAACGACGGAAACTACTTACAAGCAACATTCACTGACAGATAAATATTGCTTTCATGCGGGGAAAATTAGATCAATAGAGATACAATTAGGACAGCATGCAAAATCTCATCCTCACACCCACCCTCACAAGGGGATTAACACGTAAGGTCAATTCCTCAATAATTTTTGCGTGAGGCTGATGATTCGAAACAAAATAAGTGGGATTCTGAGCGGAAAGGGCTGAGACGAAAATATTAACTACTTGTGGGGAGCGTACCTGCACGATTTCCCTTTGCCCTCCATAGAATAATACTAGCGTTCACGTCCAATTCATACTAGTGGCTTTTCTACGAGGTTCGGCAAAGGAAAATGGCTTTCCAACTCAATTTTCCTATGCCCGCAAATTTTGGTGGGTTTGTGTTTTAAGAAAATTACTACAAAAGCAGTTCAAGAGACTCGTGGACTCCAGGCACGAGTGATCTTCCGTCTACAAGGATTTGAGACACTCGGACTCCTGGCGAAGCACATTTGAATAGCGCTCTCGGATAATCATAATATAGGAGCTATGAGCTTGAAATATTAAAAGAGAATTACAGAAAACAAACGAAAATAAAATGAAGACTAATTAAAACAAGGAAGAATAATACATTAGAATTTCAGTTTGGAAAAAAATTGAAAAAGTAAGACTTGTGCACTCTTCGGTAAGGCAATTTTTCTTCTCTTTCACTCAGTCATTTTTTGTGAATTACATTTCCAAGCTTCGAAAATGATTTATTCATAACGCTTCTCGATAACATTGATGAGTACGATCGAGTATACGATTGTTATTTGTGGGATGATTCTTCCAATAAGATGGTGAAATGTTCGGCGCATATCAGTTAGTTTGGTTACAGCGAAAATGTATCGGTTTCGAATCTTGGCAACTTGAATCTTAGGTTTTTGTGATGACGTTTATGTCCATAAATTATAGGAAGACGCAATATCCAAAAAGCTCATTCTATCGCTTCGCAGATTCTAAGGTAGGAGTTACCATAATTCTAGCCGCAGGGGAATCTAAAACCGGAACCTACAACTACTGTGGGGAATGATCGCTAAGAGCACGCAAAACGTCAGAAACCAATTTCACATTCTCTAATTACTAGTGATGAGACAAGGGAGATTGATTTTCGCATTGGAACCCAAAAGAGATTTTGCTATATCCACGATAACACAGGTTTTCTTTCACCAATATATAATCTCCAGCCAACATTTATTTACCTTTCATAAATGCGCTAAACAACGTAAGGATCGAAGGAGTATCCTTAATTTTAAAGATCATTTATCGATCTTCCAATTAAACCGACGCACGATGAGGTTTCCATTGAAACACAAATCGGCGGTCTCCCTTTAAGAAGCCGATTTAATAGACTTATTCTCCCTTGTTAATGATTTGGATAAACAATGACAAATGTTCATGATGCAATGGCTCAAAATTAAAATTTTAAACCGAGAAGAAGTGCACTGCCTATATATTTAATCACAATTTCAGTTATAAAGTTTTAAAGAATATATATAGCCATAGTGGTCTGGACAAGAATTTGTCTAAAAAACACTTATACAAGCAGACAGGTTTTGCCACCATCGAAAGATACGCATTAGGTACATTCAATTGATATGAGTGACCGGAAATGAGAATGGAACGATTGGTCCTCCTTAAATCGATTATAAATATCACTTTCAGCCGGAAACTTTCCGTTTCCAGGAATAACGAAAACTTTTCCTGCGACGAAATCCATTTCAACGAAAAAAAAATCGCCAGTGAGGTTTCCACTTCTCCCTCTGTTATTCTGCAGGATGAGCAAAACCAACCAAGAGTCGAGGCGTTGTTGTTTTAGGATATATCCACTTATCCCGAAAGCTGCATAACCTTCCATCAAAGCTCTCTGGAATCTTTCTAGAATCGCATCGCACATGCGGTTTTACTTTATCCATAACATAAGCTTGCCTTCTCCAAAAACTCAGACAGTGCTTTCTTTTCTTTTCTCTATTTCAAACAAACATCCCTCTCTAAAGAATTGTTTTATAAATTAACCAGGTTGACCATAGAATTGAATAATAAATAAATAAACAAGGGAACGAATTAGTGCAGAAAAAATTCCCAAAAAACTATTTCAATTCCTCGGGCCAGTGCCAATTTGAATTCTAATTTGAATTCCAATATGAATAGCTTATCTTCTAAACCGGTATTTTGATAGTCGACGCATGAATATCAATATAATTATCAATTTCCGTTCCATAGGTTGCCTTAGCTTAGCTATTCCCTAGAGAGCTCATTCTGGTGCTTGGAGTTTGTATTTTAGTCACATTTTTATCGTACCTCATAGCACATGAACCAAAATAAGTATGAAAATATAGCTTTTTGCTCACTTAAGTGAAATATATAGCGAAAAAAGCTGGTTCAGAAAGATATACCTAATTAAAATAATTGTTGCCATAAACCTGAACCATTTATTTTCAAGACGAAAGAAAAGTAAAAATAAACACTTTTTTGTGACTGTAAATGATAGCATAATTTATGTAATAGTATCCCATATCATCACTATTTGTGTTACTTTCCCATTTTTCTACCACCTAAAAATTATTAAGTCTTCATTGAGTTTTGGTTATCGACTCTTATTTATCGTAGGTCGTGATGACTGATTTATCTCAATGTAGTATCCATAATGTATCCGATGTGCACCCCTTTACTCTTTTCTTGTTAAACATCCGATATGTCTTTCCAGCTTAGTATCATTATTACTGTTACATTTTAAACAAGCAACCAGTTGTTTTGAAAGGATAAATTAATATTTCGGTCTAAAAGACGGAATTTTCTGGGGATTCTCATCAACCCATTAGTTGATTCATTCATGTTCCGTTTGCCCTCTACTTACCAGTTTGCTATCATTCTCTTCCACTCCTACTATCTATCCTCCGGAATAACTTCCCTTGGCTCTTTTTTCTTCGCACACCCACTTCCGACCTCGCTCCCAGTCCCATGCATCATTCTTACCTAAACCTCATCAAACTCTACCTCCACTCCACGCCACTCCCCCTCCCCCTTTCTCCCCGCACTGCGTGCCGCCCCTTTTCCACGCTCCCCCCTTTTGTTGCCTCGCAATTTCACCCCAACAAAATTATCCGTCCCTTCTTTTTCCTCTTCCGCAACTCCCCAAGGCCTCTCACTCCCCCTCCTCCTCATTCGCCGGAACCGCGCCCTTTCCCAACTTTTCACCTCCGCGCCCTCCTCCCCGACCGCGAGGGAAACTCCCGCTCACTTTTTAATTCAAAGACGAACCCGTCCCTTGAGAATTTCCTTCTCTCCCGTTCCTTTTCCCTTTTTACCTCCTCATAGCTTTCCTTTCCCTCCCCCTTCCCTCCCCCCTGCGCAACCCTCACCAGAGATCGGGAGCACGAATTTTTACCTTGTCCTTGGATGGGTACGTGCCTATATATTTCTATTTTTACGGGTGCATACAGCCCTGGGCTGGGTAGAGCAGAAATCAAACAAATATGCTGAGCTCCTCGGAAACCTTCCCAATGTGATCAATGATCCTCGTTCAATCGGGGCCACTGGAGCATCCCTAATGGGCAGGAGAGAGAGAGAGGGAGAGGGAGCCTAAGTATTTCTTTGGTACCGAAAAAAGTTCCCAAAAGTTGGCAGAGGGTTGTCATGATGAAAGACTGGCTGAAGACGAAATACCTGCAGAGACAGAAAAAATACACTACAAAACCTTTGAGTTTCTTCAATCTCATGGCCGTACCAAAGTATTTCATGAGAGTGTGCTGGTACATATTGTGACCCATTGTACTTGGAGCCTCAGGCAAATCACTCTGGGAATTTTCCGTTTTTGCCAGGGGCATTTGCGATTCAAAGAGATAAAGCGGCCGTAATTTTACTTGGAAATGAGCACTTTCTCCAAGCAATCATATTTGGGAAAAATGAAAAAGGATGCAGTCAGTCGTTTCAATGTCTTTCAGATCAAAAACCGTGGAAAAGTACTATTGTATCTGTGCTCTAATATGAATATTCAAATCTTCCTCGAAGAAGAAGTCTGGAGCAGTTGATTCCATTGTCTTTCAAATGATACATATAAATAATCGGTATTTCAGCGTACTAACTTTTTCCAACCTGAAGGGACACTGATAAAGTTATTAGTGGAATTTTTGTAGTCTCTAATACCTCCGTTCACGTAATGGCGACAAAAGAGATTGTAGGATACATTGATGGAAGTATCGTTAAGAGAGTCATTTAAAAACTTAACAATGAGCTCAAGAGACATAAACTAAACTGTTTAGAAATTACATTTAAATATACCATCATACATCTAATTCGTAAATTACGAAGAGCTAAGGGCATGTAATGTGAAAAACACAGGCAGCTTGGCGTAGCGGAGATAAGTAAAAAACAGCCTGGAATTAATTTTGGCAACATTTTTCCCAAAACACTAGGATCCAGCGTTATCAGTTTCATAAGAAAATATTCTGACAAGTAAAATGATAACAGTTTATTCAACTTTTACATTGCCAACATTTTAATTTCTAGAATTTTATGCTAAAAAATGACGGAGAAAAACAAACTCTCACGGACACCTCGAAGACTGTATGACCTCGTTTCGCGTTCTAATTTCGTCAAATCTCGGAAAGTTCCCCCCTTCATGTTCTCCCACCGTTCCGCTTATTACCTAGTAATCCATATCTTCACAGGGCCAGGACTTCCAAGCATGTTCTTTCCCCGGGGGAAGAACGTACTTGGAAAATAAAAACATTTCGGCCAGCTCTTTTCGTCTCTCGCCCCCGCGATAATTCAAATCCGCCCCCAGCGTTCTCACTTTCCCCTAAGTCTTCATCTCCACACTTTTTCATCTACCTCTCAACCCTCCTTTCACCTTCCCAAACGCTCTTCTCTCCCGACCCACCACATCTTCTCTTTTGTCTTAAGCAATCCACGCAATATCACACTCGTCAAAACTCACCCCAATTTTCCCAGAAAATCTCTGCCCCCCCTCCCTAACCCCCTCCCAACCTTTCTCCCCTGCGCCCCACCTCGTTCCACGAGAGGGCCCTTGGTGGAACCCGGTCGCCTTGCGGTTTCCAACAACCCCTCCCCACCCTCTCCACCTTCCTCGTCTCCACCAATCCATACAGTCGCGGCTGACGGCAGGTAAGATGAGGGCCAGCGGGAGAGAAAGTGAGAAGAGAGGGAATGGGGCGGAGAAGGGAGGTTTTGGATTGGTTGAAGGATGGAGGAAGGTGATGGAATTGGGAGGATGTCGACGGCGAGGGCAAAAGGAAGCGAGGAAATGGAAAAAGGAGAAGGGAGAGTGTATAAGGCTCGGAGAGCATGGCCGCGGGGATTAATGCTCGGTTCGAGATTCGTTGAGAATACGATCCCATCTTTGGCTTAATCCGGGGGAAGCGGGAGAAGAAAGGGTGTGCGGTGGTGGTGGTAGTAGTAGTAGGAGGAGGAGGAGGATTAAAGGACGGGATGGATACAAGTGAAGAGTATAAGTTAGGGACTGAATTGAGTGAGGGGTGGAGAAAAGAGCTCCGGGTACGAAGGGTAAGAAAGGAAAAATTAAAGACAAAAACGGAGGGAATTTAAAGCATAGGTCTGAGAGTATTTTAGTGATGAAGACCAAAAGCCATGGGAAATAAGGAAGAATGGGGAAAATTAATACGAAAATACAGATGGAAAGATTGCGGAAGAAGAAGTGGAAGTTTATTAATTAGTCTCCGATTGCGTGAAGTTATCATAATTGCGGTTAAGTTTCCTTCAAACATAAAGATAATTTAATTTAAAGATAGACTCGTTTCAACAAAAAAATCAATCCTTGGAGGTGTGTTGTATTGGGAAAAAAAAAGATATTTCCATATTTAACAACGGGTGAAATCATGCATTTAGCTAGTACCACTGACTCATTCAAGGATAAATAAGATAGGCAATGCTTGCCGTCTGAATGCTCCACTCTACTATGTACACTTCTGGTTAGATAGTTTCCTCTGATCTGCCACAGAGAAAATGGCACCATTTCCCCAACCCCACTTACTTCTTGTCGACACCAATATTCCATGTGAACTCCAATTGTAGGTGGTATGGAATTGAGAAACAGTAGATGATAATATAATAATCCACTATAATATTTGAAGAAAACTCAAGCTTGGACTAGGGACGGAATTTTTTTTAAACTGTGCGTTCACTCAAAAATATATCTTGAGTTGTCCAGTTTCCAAAAGACTAAGTAAAACATTTACATGGACATTTTTATTGATTTCGATTTCAAAATCGTGGCAGCTCCCGTGGTACACAACGTGAAATAATCATTGCAAAACGCTATTTTGTCTTCATTTATGTCGAATACGAGCTTGGTGAAACAAGAGGAAAGCTTTCCAGTGAAATTTCGACGAGTCTGGGGACCAACTACCTAATTAAGGTTCGTTTTGAGGGCTGGGATGCTCATCCATCTCGCCGCAGGGCATATTGTGGGGTGGAAGGGGTCGGCCATGAATTGGAACTCGCTGCGTGCCAGAGAAACAGGAGCCCGGGTCGGACCATTGTCAACCCTCACCTTGGCCACCTGGTCCGTTGCCAAAACCAGACCGATCCTTTTAACAAAGTAATAAACAACGGCCGCGACGCATTGGATTGGATTTGCTAGTGTGGAAGATGTCTTTTTTCTGGAGTATGGAGGGTGAAAGCACTTGGATTTCTCAAGTTCTAACCGTTGTTCACAATAGACGCATATATTCGTATATTTGATTTTATTATTGTGACAACTCAAGGAAAAGGATATATTAACTGAAGGTTTGGATAATATTACAGTGCAAAGAAAACATTTATTTCGCAATTCCGCAGAAACGGACGAGAAAATTGATTGATAAAATGCGTTTTCATATGCAGACAAGATTTTACTGAATTATTTAAGCAGCCCATAATAACGAATTACCGGCAGATTTTCTCAAAAACGCGTTTGAAATTAATTTGTAATTTCAAAAATTATTTCAAATTGTCCTTCACGTAGAACGTCTTCATATCAAGAATATCATTATACAAATTTCTATGTAATACGAGTTACAGTTAAGGAGAATCACAAAATTTATTCTTTAAAGTTTAATATTTTTTTCAAGCTATACCATCGGAAATCAATTTTAAAACTTTATGCGTTAATAATGATTCGAAATAATAGTGCTTTTAATAAGTATTTGGTGCGAATCAAAGGATTAAAACATTTTCACATTTTGATTCCACATTCTCACATTTTCTTTCCAACCCTGTTACCTACCCTCACTTACCAGCGGGCTATAGGTTTAAAATGATTTGACACATCTTCGCGGTACTGAAACTTGGTCTCGGAAATGAATTTGTGGCGTGAACGTGCATACATTTGCAAGTAAGCTTTCTCCATGAAGATGAGACGTGGAAACGGAAACTTCGAAAACTTTCTTTGGCTTCAACCAATCCGTAATACTTTGCCACCAGAGTGCTATTTTTGGCATATAGTGCATTTTTGGCCAGCGAAGAGTCAAAATCGAGAGGGCAGTCCACTTGTGGAAGGCTGATCCGATTACAACAAAATCCCCGAGAGCTGTCGTAAGGGTATGCGGTGGAGGTGCTTGAAGAAAATTATGAAAATACAGAGTAATACGTATTTAAAGAGAACTTTAACTTCCATAGTCAGCGTAAAACTCTTAGTGTAATGATAATAAATATTGAGAGGGAAAAAAGAGCATAGGAATTTATTTGTACTACACTGTCTCTCTAAAATGTACGAACATATTCACTATTTTCTGACCTTTAAATAAGGCGTGGGTATTAAATTTTTTCATCAATGTTATAAATAAGTTCGCTTGAATGCCTTCTGATAATTTTATGCAGCGTTGAGCATGTGAATCTCCAGGGGCGCCAACTCCAAAGTTCGTAGTAATTGTTTAACATTTTCTGATCTTCGCAGATTTACACGAAACGGGCATGTTTTGCATATTACCTGGTTAATTTTAGAAAGGCTATTTTCTGAGTTGGGTCCCCACAAAACACAGAAAATTTGAAGGATTAATATTATGAAGTTGTTACCGTGGGGATACGGAAGAGGGATTCGGGGATCGGTTGGGTGGCATAGATCTAACGTAGATGGGACGGAGGCAAGCCCAGAGTGAAATGAAAACGGACCATGGTCCCAGGAAACATTTCAGACACCTAAAACCGTTCATTGTCGGACAGACAAGGGGGTAGGGCAACTTGAATATGTACATGTAACAAGGTGATGTGGCAACATATACTATGTAGCGGTCATCCAACAATATTCTCCTCAGGGCACATGCTCGACCCCTTCCCTAAAGCCACAAGTGTTTCATCTACATAATACCCCGTAAGCCACCTCTGGGGCATGTGGTTGGGGGTGTTAGGGCACCAGCCGTTAGTTAAAGGAAAGGGGAAAGGTGATCTGTAAAAGCGGGCATGGATATACTTGTTCTAGTTTTCCTCTTCTTTTAATTTGGTCGTGGATAGTGCGAAGGGAAAACGAATTCCCGATTCTAAATCCAGTTACTAGAAAGTTGGTCACTTTAGTTAGTGAGCTGGATTTAGTCAGTAAGAGAATAGCCGAATAAGAACTCTCAGTATCAATCAACCCTGGATAGTGCAGTAGGAATATAACTAGAATTACGAATAATGCACAATGGAGTGATTGTGTCCAGCGAGCACCTTCATTTGAATATATCTTTTAAAATATATTTTTTTATTGTGTAGGCATATTTCTTACCTTTCAGACAATTAATCGCTCATGACTATAACTGAGGTGGACGCGGGGCACTGTGATCAATGGTAGATAAAGCGAAAGTCTGAAAATCCGTGCGCCACGGTGTGTGTAACGTATACCCCTACAGGTATGCGTAACGAAAGTTTAGACACTTCATGTCCATCCATTAAAACGACAAAGCTTTCGTCCCCCAATGTTATTGTTGCTTTTATTTCTTATATACACCCCTTGATTTATATTCGCAACTATCCAATTCGCCTTGATACGGGGTTTGGAAACGCAAGGGTTTTTTAAAAATCCTGTCATGGATTGAGCCGAAAAATGAGAGGTGAGGAATAGCAGTTGATGATCAATGGAGCGGAGCTGGCGGAGAAGCGCAGCGAAGGAAGGAAAGAAGGAAAGTGGGAACTAACTAACTATTCAAACAGGTGAGACGGGGGAGGGGGGGGGAGCGGATGCGGAAGAGACCGATATCCAGACGACGATGGCGGTGGCATGGNGGGGGGGGGGAGCGGATGCGGAAGAGACCGATATCCAGATGACGATGGCGGTGGCATGGCTTGTCGTCGTCGGAGGGAGAGAGAGAATTTAGGAGGAAGCCCTTTTACGCTCACAAAAAACGAGATAAATGAGCTCGCGCGCACAGACACACGTGCAAATCCCCTCTCATCGTTTAATGAGAAAGTGCGCCTCTCTCTCGATATTCACCGCGTCGGCGAGCAGGAGAAATAAATAAAACGCTAAAGCGCGGACTCAACTTTTAAGGCAGCACGATTTTTAGGGGAGGCACTCGTCCGTCGAGGCATTCCGCCGATTCGATGCAAAACGGAGAGCCAAGAGAGATACACAGAGATAAAGAATGAGAGGAAGAGCGAGAGGGAGGGAGGGAGGGAAGGATCATTACGGTTTTTCGTCCGCGAACGCGGGCATTCCGCAGTCTGGTCAATCAGCTTTTGAAGGGTTACATATCCGTTAGAAATAAATGTGCGCCGAACTCAGTACTCTGACCGCAGATGAGAATTACAAAGAACTTTTAGAGAGACAAGTTTACGAAACCACCGACGAAAGTCATTCCGATAGCAGAAAAATTACGGGCAGAGCTAGAGAGCGAATGTGTTAGGCGGAATAGAAGAATGCTTTTTAGACTATCTTTCCAGGCACAAGGGATTCATTGTCAACGAAGGTCATGAAATAAAGAAAAACTGTTTTTTCCTTATTACATCAACATCAGCATAGTTGAGCCTGATACCATTGAAGTCAACGAAGATGTTAATAGATGAAGGGAATCAAAAAAATGAAGATTCTCCACGCATTTCAGCCAATCATTACGACGTGAGTGAGATTTATAGTACCTAATAGTCCATTGATTATATGACATACTCCTAATTATGATTTTATTATTCGGTAATGTAATACCTAGTCCATTATTTACTCCAATATTAAGAATAAATGGTCTATTAGCTTCCGTTTTTCAGCCTTCCAGGTTGTTTATTTGCACCAGTGATGATTCAAAAGATGCATTGGATTAACAGGTTTTCCAGTTGATCTACGAATAATCAG
Source organism: Calopteryx splendens (assembly GCA_002093875.1). Taxonomy (NCBI): domain Eukaryota; kingdom Metazoa; phylum Arthropoda; class Insecta; order Odonata; family Calopterygidae; genus Calopteryx; species Calopteryx splendens. The sequence goes on along the minus strand of LYUA01002036.1, from coordinate 177,956 downwards.
TTAGATTGGCTAAAATGCTTAGGCTTATCGATTTACCGGCCACCAGCTAATCATCAACCGTACTTTTCAATTAGCCGAAGTAAATGTTTACTTTCATCACCTATGGCAGTAGCGGGGTAGATTTAACTGTGGTGGCAGTAATCAAGCGTTTTGTAAAATTTGAAATATTGCCAAATAGATTAAACTAACATTAATCTAGTGATAAAAAAGGAGCATAAAATTTGTTCTGACAGAAAGAAGCACTTAAACTATTTCAAAAAGAAGAGTAAAATATGGTCAAGTTACAGCATTTCAACACTTCTTATTGAAAACCTGATAATCTTGAAGCTATGTCAAAGAACATGATATAAACTAGCAAATACGTCACACATTCTCCGAATTTGCAGCAAACTAACCTTTCGCTCCTAAGATATAGTGCTATAACCCAATTTTCAGGGTGGCGAAGACCCCTACGTTCGTGATTATTCAACTACTAACTCAGTTTTGATGAAGCGTGTGTCAAAAAGTAGTTCGTGGAGTGTAAAGATTCAATCCACCGGAGGAAAGACCGATGCGATGATTTTCGGTAAATGAAAACAGTTTCAATTGATCGACTGGTTTTTAGAATATATATCAGGCAACGGGTAACGAGTTAATCGGTTCACTGAACTCAAGTGTGTGTTCGCTCAACTTTATGTGCAGAAAATGACCTGAACCGAGAGATGATGTGGCGAGGAATAATATATTTCTCTATTATTAAACCTACTATATGATTAAAAAAAATTTCTTTTAGTATTACATGTGGGAAGTTCTTAGAGGCTTAAGAGTATTAAGGCACCACCACCTTGAATATTTAACATGTTGATTATCACCAAGGCTAACGGAAAGCATCAAAATATCGAACATTTTTACGATTATTTTGCGATTATTTATCTTATTCAAGCAAAATGGGTGAGCTTTAGAGCATTCGAATTTCGAAAATAATACTAATTATTAACTCAACTTAAATCAAATTGAAAAACTCGACTAATTAAACACCACAACGAGATGTTGATATTGTGAAAGTTGACTCAAAAATAAATATTGCTTACCACGACAGAGAACCTCGGTACGGAGTAATTGATTACATTGTGTTTTTCAATTTCTTTTAATAACCATTTATTAAAAAATACGTTTCGTCTATCTAAAACCATTTATATCTAGGTGATCTCTATTTTAATTGTATTTCCTTCAATTCAAATCTCAATTATCTGTGTTCCGTACTGCTTTTCACTGCAAACACAATCATGGCGGTATTTATCAACAACGATAAAATTTCGGGTAATATTGATTCAACGAAACGCATTCATAGCATTAACTCCTAATCCAGCTCCCATCCACCACCCCTTCAAAGTTATTTTGAAGCTCTCACAAAAGCAGAGATTCGCGTGACTCTGAAACTGCACGAAAACGCTATCTTCCATCGGTAATCATCTCAGTCGCACGCTCCATTTTTCATGCCATAGCCATATACTTTGAGTTAAAATTTTGAGGTGTGAAAACAAAAGGGACCAATTCCCTTAATCCGTTATCTGGTATCTTATAAGCGAGTACCCAAATAAATATTCGTAATAAATTTTTGAGGAATAGGACAAGGAATCTGTCTACCAACAGATATTTAAAGAATCTAGTGTGTCTGCTGTCCCGTCCTGAAAAGGGCGTGTATACATTTTTAATCAAAACGGAGGGTTTTGAGTGTGGCAAGCAAAAAAAAAAAATGGGAAAGAAAACAATCGAGGAGGTCGATGGAAATATGGTGGTCTGTGGTACAACCCGTTAAAAACTTACGATCGGACGAGAAATAATTTCTCGACCTTGACTAAACCCCCAATTTTAGACCTCTAATAAAAATAATGAAAATAATACAAAAAACAGGGCTAGGGCGGCATAAATGCACAGATGTACACGTTGGGAAGTGAGCTAATAAAAACTTTAAATAATAATCCATGTATTTATGGAGGGGGGGTGGGGGAGAAATCAGTACGCGCATGTAATTGCGCCAAAGAGTGAACTAGAAAAATACGGACTGGCAAGACCCTCAAGTGAGATCCCTCTCCGAAAAGGTAGAAGGGGAAGTTTACCTTGGAGGGCCTCCGTCCAGTGTTTCAAGCACGAGGGTGACGGACAGAATGGGGAGCGGAGGGAAAGGGGAATAATGCCACAAATAACGAGGTTAGGGCTAAAAAAAAGGACTCACAGGGTACGTTCCGAACTCACTCTCCCCACCTCACCCTTGCGATATAATTCAATAAATGCCCCCAAAATATCTCTAACCCCCCCAACAACAGTCCCCACCCCCTCCCAGACTCTTGCATAGCGCGTAAGAGGAACCTGAGGAGTAAACGAAAGCGTGCACATCAACAAGAGAGAGAGAGAGGCGAATACCGCGAAAAAAGATGTACCGGGGAGCGGAGAGTGAGAAATGGAGAGTGGAGGGCAACTGTCCCTGGGGATGAAATGAGAGGGTGACGGAGCGGAAAGTATGAGGAGAGAGGTGCGTCGAGGGGGAAATGTCGTGGGAAGAGATGGGAAGTGGAAAATGTAGATGGAGTAGAGTGCGAGGGAGAGAGAGAGAGAGGGGAAATATAAAAGCAATAGGGAGGGGAAAAAATGGGGTGTCGGTGACCCCCGCATGGAGAGAGAGGGGGGGGGGAACGGGGCCGCGAAAAAGGCGGCGGGGCGTGGGCGTCCTGGCGCGGGGTGGCTTAGGGCGCCTGGAGACCCTGGAGGTTAAAGGGGGGAACTAGGGGAAAAGGTTTAAAGGGTTAAGCCAACCCAATTCCGCCGTCGGTCGGGGCTATATTGATATCGCTTTATTGGCGGGATCGAGGAAAAGAGTGCGAACGAGAGGAGGAGCCATTGCTCTCGTCGCCGGACGTCGTGGGCGGCTGAGGGAGGGGGGACGTGGGCAATCTAAAGCAGCCGGCGGCGTGAGATATTTATGGGAACGGGAAGGGGATGATGCCGCGTCAAGGGGAAGAAGGATAGCAACTCTCCCCGTAATCCCTCACATTTATCGCTACCTGGGCTAATCTCTTGGGAAGTAAAAGGAGGAGAGTACATAATTTATTGGCGTTCAATACGGCCGAACTTATTCGATGCCTATAATGGAAGAACAAAATATATCCTCACAATGGAATAATACTAAAGTTAACGAAGAAACTGCAAACAAAAACTGCGATATGATTTTCCTATAATTAGAACAATATTCTAGATCCTCATTCATGTATCCTGGCATAAACTGAAATGTTTCCGGAGCCTTTATTGAAACTCTGTGGATAGTGTGAGCGCACAATTATTTGTACTTCCCTTCATAATGGAAAGGCCATCTGTCGTGAACCCAATGTGGCTTTGTATTCTTCCTCACCCATCCCGTTATTTCAAGGAGGAATCCCGCAATTTGTCGTCACTGTTGCTCGACCAAGCGTTATGGGTTTGCCCGCAAAGGATCAGACCCCGAATAATATTTATGTTGACATAAAACAGAGCCAGACAGGCATTCGTCAGTGGATACATCTTAAATGATGTTCAACTAATATAAATATCATTGAAGTAATATAAGAAGTCACAACCACGGAGTCACGTTTTGGCCCTCTGGGAAAATATATCATTGTTTTGGAAAATGAATATAACAAGTCAGAGTTATGGAGACAAGTCTAGTACTCGTTCCCAATATTTTATACTAGTTGACTTTTCTAAAATGAACAAAATAAGATCGTAAATGACCTAAAAACAACCGTGTTCAGTATTACGCTTGTGTTTTAAGTTATAAGACTACACTGCAAGGCAATATATTAATGAATCAAACTGTCACGCTATCATTACAGTAAACAACCCGAAGGTCGGTTTGATAGGTGAGGATAGAACTCACCCAGTACTAAGC
>LYUA01002034.1:151376-162326 GCA_002093875.1 Calopteryx splendens | reverse complement strand
TATATATATATATATATATATATGTATATATATGAATATATATATATACATATATACACACACAGATATAAATTTCTATAAAAGTGAAAAGTTACGAAAAGCTACCGCCTTCCTTCGAATTTCATCCAATGTAATATCGCATTAAGCCCAATGTAGAGCGCTGAATAAACGATAATCTCTTTAGGGAGCCATTCCCTCTATCTCAGCGACGTGAATCACTCACGAGGACCTCTCGAAAAAAATCCACCTCATCCCCATTTCACCTCCCTCTCCCGAAGCAAACTCTTTGGTAAGAAAACGCACGCACCGAACTGGTGAATTATTGAAAAACGAAACTTTTTCATCACCCTGTTATGGAAGATTATCTCCTCCTCTCTCCCTTTCTTCTCCACATCCCCTTTCTTCGAGGGCCTCATTATTTCTCTCGATTTTTGGACGCTGTTTTTTCCCTCTTTGTCGAAACAATGAGGGTGGAAAGAATAATCGTATGGTTCGCGGGATCAGAGCAAGCGTTGAACCCCTCAGACCCGCCCACTCCCTCCCACATCCCTCCAGTTCCCTCCGACTAAAGCGATTTCTTCCCCAAACCCTCTATTATATTTATTTTTAATACTACACCCCGTCTCGATATTTCCCGCCAGTCTTTTGTTCACGGCGAGTTTACCTGGTTCTCAAGCTCACTCATGGTGACCTAGATTGGACGGCAGAAGCATACGTATGTGCGCAAATCTAATTATTTGTGTGATCAGGAAGACAATTTAGTTTTTTTTAATATATAAAATAAAGAAGGGATAGACTGTTGGATTTATGAAGGAGATATGGACGAGTATTCTTTAAGATGTGAAAAATTTAATTTGAGAGATGAAATTTACACCTCACCAACAATATATTTCTTTTATCATCTCTCTCAATGTGGCACGACTAATAATCATGCATATTTTACTTATGCATATGAAACCTTATATATCTATATGAGGTTTCATATTAATTTATAGTTATCAGGCATAATGGTAGAATATATATTTCCCAGTGTACCTTTGTGACTTAAAGTCCTTTTAGGGCTTTTCAAAGATTTTCAAAGGTGCTGAACAAACTCCGCCCAACGAAACTCAGAAAGGACCAAAACGTAAATCGAATCCGGTATCTTTTACGAAATAAAAGAGTAAGTACTTTCAATAGTTTACCTACAGTGACTTTTTCTCGTGTTAGAGGCACTACTACCTGTCCACCTTAAAATAAAGTCTTATTTATTTAAAATTTATATATTTTAAATAAATAACTCTTTACGGTTGATATGCGATTGCATTCAATATTTTTTCTATTTTGTAAAATTAATGCAAACTATAAATTTTAACTCCATTACTTTCCATAAGAATAATTAATGGGTGTTAATACGTTACTATTTAACTTCATAATTTGTACACATATCTCCATAGTAATCCACTCATGTTAACAGAAAAGTCTCAATAGGTGTTATGTTATTTGTAGAGTATAGATCACCAAATATACATAGTATAATTTTCCGTTATAACATTTTATTTCATTGATTAATGCGTTAAGGTGAAGAACTTTCAATTTCCATGCTGTAAATTTATCCAGAGTGATAATTAATTGTCAAATACTAATTACAATATTATTTATTGAATAAAATGCAAAAATATTTATAATTAATATAACAAGTTGTTTTAAGGAAATGATAACGTTTTATAATATCATTTTACCAAAAAAAAAAGCTGATATATTAGATACAAAGAAGTCGAAGGCCATTCATTCCGTGTTTTTAATTTGAAATTATTCATAAGTCAACTTCGTTAAATGAGTTATTAGACTCTGTGTGCCTAGATCACTCATGCGTATAAAATAAATATATATGACTCAAAAACATTGAATAAGCGTCCTATACCGAAATTATTAGAGTTATAAAACAATGTGTGCTACAGTTCCAGTTGGAAAGAGCAACGCATACTTTAGTGCGATTGCCAAAATTTAGTTGCAAGTTGACGTAAATTTGATCTCCTATTCAAAATCATTTCTATTAATTTTTTATCTGAATCTAGAAGTTTGTGCATCGCTGTCGCAGTAATATTTATTGCGAAAACTTGGAAACTCAGTAACGTTTAAGGAGGTTTAAAAAAACTTTAAGAATACATTGATTCATGAGAGAAGGAAACTCCGAAATTAATGTTCTGAAATTAAACTTGGCTCATGAAAGGGCGTTGACTCCAGAATGACTGCTAATATTAGTTAGGGTATCTTCTGAAAATCATGATGTAAGTAGGTAAAAACACCAATTCTTACATTTTTTATGACTATTCCGAAGTTTTTACCACCACTGGAAACCATTAAAAGATCCATATCATTGCGATGAGTCCGCGTTGAATAAATTATTATTAAAAAATTCACTTTGATTGATTGCTAAAACTTAACTTAAGAATTAATTTAGAATCTTTCGTAATTCGTCATACCGAGAGTCTAACATAAATCAATCAGCGAGATTATTAAAAAAATGTCACTAGAAATGTGTGTTCTTTTCATTAAAAAGTTATTAACCGAAGTTTCTTTAGCCCAAAAGTTCCATAAAGTTCCCCGCCGTATCCTCCCGCCATGTCCCAGTGCATTCATCGCTTAAACGGAATCTTTCCTTTGGACTCCTTATCGCTTCCGTAATTCCACATCCCCTTTCAACCACTTCTTCTTTCCCTCCTCCCTATCCACTTTTCCCCGTTCACTTCCTCCGTCCGTGGATCGCCACTTTCAGCCATCCATCCCCTTCTCCCCACCCCCACTTCATCTCCATCCCGTAGTTAGCCCCCACCTCACGGACGTTTTGTCTCCTGCTTCAACCCCCACCCACGCCGTTCAACCCTCCTACCAACTTTCCCTTTCCCCATCCCCTTCCTCCCTCTACTCCTCCCCCGCTCCCCGTTTCCCCAACTCGCACGCCCAAGCGCGTTCACACACACAAACTCTGAACCGCTTATCCCGACCGAAAATCCCTCTCCCTTAACTCCCTTTATCTCTATATCCTTGCACAGAGGGGGGGTGGGGAGGTCCCCTTTCCCACCCCCTCCGTTCCAATCCAAAACTCACAATTCGCTCTCTTCCTCCCCTTCCCCCCACGGCGGCGAGCAAGAGCGGGAAAGAGATATGGGATGGCGGAGGAGTGGTCACAGGAGAGGAACCGAGAGAGAGAGGGATGGAGTCAAAAGTAGACGAATTGTGGATAGGAGTGGCTAAACTTATTTCTTTTGTTCCATCTCGGCAAGAAAAGGAAACTTTTTTTTGTCCCTTAGCTCGTAAGCTCTTTCACATCTTCCTTCCTCGTCATATTTCTTTGGTGCTCTCATTCTCCCTCTTTCGTATTTGCACCCTTCCTCTACCCTGATTTATCTTTGCGGGCATAAAGAACTGCCTTGACGGTGTCCGTACCGTCACACAATTTGGGTCTCACTTTATCTCAATTCCGACTTAAGTCTCCCGATGATTTTTATTAATAGTTTTCATCCAATTACTACCATATACTGTGGATAAATAAAATTGTTTGAAATATTGACAGAGATGAAATATTGCTCGCTAAAGTGAAACGGTGAAAGGGCGAGTTTCCAATGTTACGATTTTGTTTTTTCATGCATTAGAATATTGAAATGTCGTTTAGTATATGCCTTTCGATGTGAAAATGATATATGTATTATATAAATACAATGCTTTGCGTAATATGACGATATATGTCACCTACTGTAGAGCTCTACATAGGTGGAAATTCAATTGGTGACAGGAAGAGAAGGGGGGTGCACCATTTTCAAAAAAAAACCTCTACCAACCAGTCAAGGTAAGTTTGTGAATGACTCGGGGACTACTCGCCTCTACGCTCGTAAGCGCCAACTAACACGAAACCAATTCTTCTAAGGCCACATATGGCAGTTAATTTTTTTAACTCCACATACTTAGGTACCATAGGGATTTCTACCAGGTATGTTTCGTTTAGCAGACATATTCTCTAACCACTAGGCTGATAATTACCCACCTCGTGATGTAGTATACGTAATGAAATTAATTATTAATACTTTTCTTTAATAAAAGAAGCGGAGGAAGTGGGCATACAAAGGAATTAAGGGGAATGGTGACAAAGTTGTCATGCTACACATCGCACTTACAGGATAGAATCGAGAACATTTACAGATACCACTGGACGCAATGGATGAAGTTCCTTAAGGAACTCAGCAGCAATAAAACTAAAATAGTAATGTGCGGAAAAGAGGAACTGCCAGCAAGCGTCCAACTGCAAGTAGAAGATTTAAAACAAGAGGAATCATTCACCTACCTCGGCAGCACCATTAGGTGGGATGAAAGGAGCTCTACGGACATCATGCGTAGAATAGCTCAAGCCTAGAAAGCGTTTATGATGAAGAGGCAACTGCTATGCCCAAAGAAGGCAAATTTGCAAATAAGAAAGAAGTAGTCAAAATCGTTTGTATGCAACTTGAAACTCTACGAATAATATACATAATTATAATAATTAAGTATGACTTTATTAGGCGAATTAGGGCCAAAAGGTCCTCTCTTACATATAACATTTATACATTTAAAATGTCCGCACCTAAATCGGAACTCGAGCCCACAACCCTTGGGTTTGAAGGTAAGCACATGTCCACCAGGATAACCCAACCGACAGGACATTGACCATCGGAAAATACAAAGCATAGAAGAATGGAAGCCTGGAAAACCTGACATTGGAGACGATTGCTGAAGATATAATGGACGGAAATAGTTATAAATAAAGACGTATATAGATGAGTAGAAGAGAAAAAGACCTCTAATAAAAGAAGAGTCAGACGGTTTGGTCACGCCATGTGACAACGGATTTATCAGGAACATAATCAAGGGGAAAATAGAAGGGAAAGTACCACGGAGAAGATCAAGGGTAAATATGTAGGATATGCCAATTAAAGAAGGATGCAAGAGAGAAAACTTCCTGTGGAGTGAGGGAATTGACATGGGATAGTGATTAATGAAAGGCTGCAGTCTATCAATTTTGGATTGAAAGACTGATGATGATACTTTTCTTATCAAGTCATCTACCACTATTTATGCTTAAGAAATTCGGTATTAAAGAGACACGCATGCTCGTCTTAATAAATATGCCTCGAAATATCAATAAATTTTGTTTTTTTTTAGTTGCTCCAATGTCTAAGGTTTATCATACAGGTTAATCAAAATCAAGTGGTAATGTGATACATGGCAGAATTCAATCCCGCAAATTCAAAAGAAGCAGAAAGTAGCAAAACCCGCCTTTTGAAAAATCCTTGTCCGACTACTGATCATTGCAGCAAATTTGCAAGATCCTTGATCTCAACCTTTGTCAATGGAGAAAATATTATCATGGGTGGTGACAGCGATAACGCTCAAATATGAGCCATGATCGCATCCCTGGTTACCTCAGTAAAATCTAAATTGATGATAAAGTACTTAGAGGTTCAGAGAGGGAGAGTAAAACTAGGGATATGCATACTGTTGAAAAATCTTAAATCTGGCTCTAATATAGTAAACAAACTTGGAATCGGTCAATTTTTTTGAAATGCATCTCCCCCATCACACGCAGAAAAGGGAAGTACTCCCATTCAATGAATCCAAAGGGCAAGCCGATGCTGCGAATAAAATCACTTTAACTTTTCCTTACTTTTCCTGTTTCTACTTGTTTTTCACTTTCCAACAAAATATCACCCCTTCCATTGGTCCATATCTCATCTCTACTGTTCAGACATTACTCTCCCTTCTGCAGGCGTTCAGATTGTTGATTCCCCTATAAAGCGGTTGATCCCGCTCTCCACCCAGTACCACCCTCCAACCTACGTTATCAAGATTCGTAAATCTATCGCTCTCCGCTATCTCTCCGTGGCCACTCCTCCATCCCTCTCTTTACTCATTCCTACCGACCCCTTGCCAATCCTCCCTACTCTCAATTGCTACTTCAAATTTGTACCATTCCCCCACCCTGAACAAATTTTGAAACAGAGAAAGTTTTGAAAGACTATGGTGCGAAAGTTTGGAATGTTTGACTCCGGAAAACTTCGCAATTTTTTATGGCGTAGGAAATGGTATGAAACCACTTTTCTAAAATCAGTACGTATTTCTAACAGAGTTGTTTATTTTTATGTGAGATTATTTGACATAAAATTGACCTGCTCCAATAATTTGCAGTAACTCCCCTCTTATATTACATTTAATACATTTTTAAAGAACGTTTGGTTCCCAAAGTGTATACGTGCTATCTCGTTATAAATAAAAGCTATATCATGCTAAATGTACTAAACTTATACGTATTCACTCATTTACACGCCTAATATATAGCTAGAAATAAATAAAGATTATATGCAAATATCGGTGAAATTATTTTTCATAAAGGCAACTTATTTCAGTTTAAATATAACGTTCATTATATCAGTAGGAAATGTAGGTTCTTTTAATCTTATATTTACACTAAGTATATAAATTTTTGTTTCTAAGATAGCTTATAGAGTTTAAAAACAACTTAATTTGGAGCTATTTTCATGAGCATCCATCCAAAATGTTCCTTTAGGGCCTCAGATGAAAACGTACAATCGCAAATAGCATTTGGTTGGAGAGTGTGGAGAGCCACAATATCGAATTTTAGAAAGGTAACCCGAGCGAGATTAAATATTTCGTGACATAATTACCTTATTGTGGCTTCAGTTCCCCAGAATAAATACTTGTGATCATATACAGGCCGTTATTCCAGAAACCACCCTCTCGCCTTATTTAATATAATGTTCAAAATTACTGCTGAAAGCGTGGTTACCACAAAATGACTTGACCCTCAGACTGGCTTACCAAAGGGGCTCTTATTACTCGTTTAACCACCCATAATTACCCACTATTGAGCCAAAGAGTATTGACTAACATTAACAAATTCTGTAATGGGAAGACCTAGAACGCAACCGGTTTCAAAAGTCTAAAATTTAAAAAAATTATGGAAAATTATGAGTCGTGAAACATGCTCTCCAGGCCAAACTATTTCTTAATTATGGATGCTAGCAGGGGCTATTAGCAATAACGGAAAAAAATTATGGAGCGAAGTAATTTTTACTGATTTTTGTACAGAAGAATGAATTCTCTATTACTGTATGTCATGAATTTTGAATGGTAACTAATATTCTAGTAGATTTTAATGAACAGTAGAGTTTATCCTAAATATTAATAATTCAACTATGATTCATTGATGCGTTCCCAGTATTGCTTTTTCAAATAACAAAAGGATGTTGTGGAGCGAATCGCCATGCATAATTTTCTTATTTACTGTAATTGTTTACTTATAGTTAATGAAATTGGTCACCAGTTATTAGTGAGATATACTATTAGCGCTTAAAAAGCTATTGACGATCAAACACTTGCTACGACCATGTTTCAATAAATTCCTTTTAGCGAATATGGTTTGCTGTGTAGCGTTTTTACTACCACATCTTTCTCATGTGTTCATGAAGGAAATAATTTCCTGTTCTTAAAGGCTATATACCTTTCACTAAGACAGTACAATTTTAAGACAATTAACAGCAAACCATTGAAGAAAACCAGACTAAAGAAACGTAATCCAAAAGCTCGTAACCCAAAGAAAAAATATTTTTTTCGCTGTAGGTGTTTATTTCAAAAGTATATTATGTTTTAGATCGGTTTATTATTTAAGCTTTATTAGTAATAGAAAAGGGTGTCGTAGTCTAGTGGGTGGAGCGCTGGACTACAGACCAGGGGACTCAGGATCTATTCCGGGTGACGCCTCTTCCCACCCTTAAGCTTCACCCATGCCCTGGGTGATTTTTGCGTACCAGGTCATCCTGGGATATCGTAGGCGGGACAGGGAAAAGAACTGACCCCCCTACTCTGATGTGTGAATTTCACACGCCGTTGGACTTAGAACTGGACGAGCTCTAACCCTCACCTACCTAACCAAACTTCGAGTTGATTACTGTTATTTTTTAAATAGAAAACTTGAATATTTTTCAGTACATCCAATTCAGGTGTTAACAATATTTCAAATTAAGTGACCTGTAATGTCGGTCAGTATACGGGACACTGGAAAAAATTACTTAATATAACGTTTCAATGAATGTAGTTTTACGGTAAATTTACTCATTAAATGGCCTCCAAAAACAAAAAGCGATGCTATGCTATCGGCACATGGATTGCAAGAAAGATTGGACGAATTTAGCGCCATTTATTTCGCCGCATTCGTAAATTCAAAGGTTAGATGTAAAGCTCTTATTTAGCATTCATGATCACGCACCAACGCGGTCGGTAGAGAGATAAAGAGAGAGAGGATGGAGCAACCGTGGACGGACAAGCGAATCAATGCGGTGCCACCCCCCTCTCTCTCTCTCGCTCCCTGGGTTTCATTTCCGGCGACCTAATTTTATCCCAATCCATTTTTTTCTTCCCCCGGAATATCGTGGGTATTTTCACAGAATTTAGCGCTGGCTTTCCCGGCCCCCGCCGTTAGCTCCTCAGGCTACAAAACCACAAAAAAATACACATGGAATGAAAAAAAATGATTAATTTAGCGAAAACTAAACAAAAAAGCTAGGAAATTGTTAGAAAAGGTTTATATGCTACGCCTAACTGCTGCGCATTTTTTTAAGAGGCAGCAAAATGCGAGGGAAATTCTGGGGTTTCCATCTCTAGGCAAGTTATGTAGTTTTTTAAAATTTAAAATTAAAGGGTTACGATTTTAGAAACTGGCACTACTGCATCAGCCATAATCTACAAGGAAAGACCTCTAGTGTGTGCGAAAAGATTTGAATCATTCATGGCCACTTCAGTAAATTTGTTCATGAATAAATAACGGATGAGCTAATTATATGGCAAAGCCGACAGTGAGTAGAGAGAATCCTAAAGAGTGCAATTCCTAACTATAATTATTATAGTGCATTTACTTAACATAGGACGTTGTGAAATATGAGCATTCGATTCATAGGACCTTGTCATGTTTCAGTCACGTTTCTCAATTAATCCCAACTTCGCACGCTTCACAGCAAATGATGTTATCAATTTGTTTATTTTTTTGGTTAATCTACATCCGCGCGATAGCTGATAACTCATCAAAAAAGAGTGAATATGGGAAGCTAGGGAATTAGCAATGAAAGAGGAGGTAGTTAAGTTGGTGTAAGCAATTCCACTCTTGACCTGTGGTCGTGAAATTTTGAATGGAAAGAAGAATCTCGAATGCCTGTATTTTATATCCAATTACGCCTAACCCTCCTATGAAATTCAGTAATGTTTTCGATGTCGCAATAAAGATTTTACGATTGATAAAATTGTAATAACTTCAATCTAGTGTTGAATTTTTCAATCCCCAAAGTTTACCATAGCAAGAAACGTATTTTTGGGACGCTTTTTGGGCATTCATGCTATTTTTTCTCTAAAAAAAGGTAACTTTTCTTCGTATTTTTCAATCACTCAACTTATTTACCTTGAGATTGGCTTCAAAATCTCGATATATATTCAATATATTATTCTTACATCTGGATCTGCCATAGTTTCATTCAATTTTTAAAATTACATGATTCATGAAAGCTTACTCCTTCAGGCCATCACCGAGATTGAATCGCGCTCGTTTTGTCCAGTTTAAATAAAATGGTGTAACCGTAATATATCGTGTCCTCAGCAAAGTTCATTTGGACAGCAACAAATGTGAAAGTGTTTATGGATTGTCTTCGATTTTTATTTGAAATAATATATAATTTAATGGTATGCCCCATGCAGCCCCATGTAGAGCGCAAACGGAAGTATCAAGTCCCCGACCTCTAACGCTCACCAAATATCAAGGATGGTGTTCTCGGTGAAATACTGGTATTCCTTTCTAATGTCTAATTTTTATTATATATGTGACACATATAAAGAGTACAGGATCTCCTATGCTTTCGTGAGGCAGGCTCGCAATTGGATCTCTATGTATAAGAGGGAGGCAAGCTTTTATTCTGTAATTTCCCAAAAATGGATCTTTCTGGAGGTTTTTTTTGCTTTTTTTCTTGATTTTCAGTTTATCAAAGAGAGCTTTGCGTGAATTCTCTATCCTCATTTTCTAAATCACATTAAAAATTATAATATTAGATTTCTGCAATAGTTAAGCTTTTTACAATAAGGTGATCTAGATATTTACTGAAACGTTTCTAAATTCCAGTTACACACAAGGAAATAAATTGATTTCGAACTTTAATCCTATTTGGAGTGTCTCAACTGCTTAGAACTGAACTGAAACCATTTACTGAAATCACTGACACCATTGTCAGTGATTAAAAAACCCTTGGCAGCATTTAAAAATATACTTACATAGGTATACAAAAACCGCAATCATTTAATTCTGGTATAATAGTATATTTTACTGCACCACAATATACAATTAGGTTATTGTCAACATGATTGCAATTATAAAGCATTAAAAAGCGGTATAAACCATATTTATCGATACTTATTTCACTATCCCAAAACGATGTTAAAATGTCAACGAATTCACAAAAAAAACACGCACGCTATTTTATTAATAATAATTTGATTGAATTAATTGTTTCGATAGGATTAATCGTGCAATAAACGTAGCATGTGATATCGTAATAATATTTTAGTATCGGATGATGAAAGACTAAAGAGATAAATTGATTAATTTACTTATAGCATATGAGAAAAAGTAACGTGCGGCGGACGTCTGTATGGTACAAAGTCTTCAGCAGTGGAATGGCTTAATAAGTGGTTAATAATAAAGTGACGTTCCCTCGGTATGGAGAGCTCAAATAGGAGGTACGGGAGCTAGTGAGTTAATAAGGGAAGTTAATGAGAGTTAAAATGAGTTACACCCAGCGAAAAAAATAGATCAATTTTAATGACAAGTTGAAATATTTCCCTCGGTCCGTAATGAGACTATCAGTTTCCCTGAGAAACCCTTCT
>LYUA01002034.1:129024-139403 GCA_002093875.1 Calopteryx splendens | reverse complement strand
ATTCCTTTCATCTCTTCCCTATGTCTTCATCTTCTATTAGTATTTTTCCATTTGAATTCATGACGTTATGGGATTTTGTTTTCCCAGAGTTACGTAAATAGTAATAATGTGGAAGAGCACAGGGGCACAAATATATTTTCGCTTAATCGCTTACTACAGCTAATTTCACTAGTAACACTATTTAAATTTATTATGTAATTTTCCAACGAAATAAATTCCAATAATTGATCCATTTATTGACATTTTATCATT
Organism: Calopteryx splendens; assembly: GCA_002093875.1. Lineage (NCBI taxonomy): Eukaryota > Metazoa > Arthropoda > Insecta > Odonata > Calopterygidae > Calopteryx > Calopteryx splendens. The sequence continues at coordinate 139,151 of LYUA01002034.1, read as the reverse complement.
TTGACTATCGCGGTTAGACAAAATACTATAATTTTTACATTACCGAATACAGTTTCCCAACACTTTCCAGTTTTTCCATACGTATGATGCTTAGGAATTATGCATAAGGACGCGCGTCAAAATGAACTTGCTATCTTGTAACAGTTTATGTAATGAAAATTTTGGCACTCTTTCTGTTGCTTTTCAATGATTAAAATCAGGATAAGGAATACCTTATTGTCCTTGACAATTGAGTATTACGGTAATATTATAAGCGCTTGCTAGGTGATGGAGACGATTCTTCGGTTTTGGCCACTCTATATTAAACTTCTGTATTTGGAAAAGCCGATTAAGTGCAAAAACGTGTTTGTTCCTCAAACTACGCTTTCCAACGCTTCTTTGGCCGATAAATAATTCAATGCATTATAATGTAGTGTCTATATGTGAGTAGCCGGAAAATATATTTTATGTCATGCAAGCAAATAATTACATGTACATACTGGATAAAAACCATTGAATTGGATTTAAAAACACAATGTTTTTTTACCAGAAAACGTTTAACCAATAGTTATAATTTAGGTAATATTGGAACTAAATTCACAACATAAAAATATTAAATAAAATATTTGGCGAAACTGAGGTTTGAACGTGCCAAGTGCAAAATGTCGATTCGCTGGGCATCCTATATCAGACTAAAATATTGCCAGACATATGACCTACATGACACAGAATGTATGCTGACATCTTCGTCTCACCTAGCGTATTGTGTACCAAAGCATTGAAATGGAATTCATTCTTTGAAACAGCTGTAGGTTCCGAGGGAGGGTCTCCATATCTTCGTTTTCTTTCATGTTATGAACTATGGTCGTTTCTCGAGATACTTATGCGTAACAGTCTTATCAGGGCTACGCCAAATACGGTATGAACAGATGCATTTACAGAGATCCTATAGTACATGGTAATTTTATTACATGATCCTCGTGCGTCTTGTATTTAACTTTGGTCGTTTGCTTCAACAGGTTAGCTGCATTTTAATATTTCACAACCCACGAGCAGACCTAAAGATTTCGTAAAAGACAGGGTCTTACACAAGTTAAGACTAAGGTTTGTTGGTCTATGGTTAATAGGATTTTAAAGTTCCTTGAATTATCAACAAAAAAGATAACATCTGTCAAAGTCAATATTTTAAATAATGAGTATTTCCTGAACAATTGCTAGTTGAAATATTTTGATAATCAATACCAGCACAATAGAAATAACACAATGATGTCAGCAATACATTAATACTAGTGTATAATGCCAAATTTATTAAATATTAATCTAAAATAGTCTTGTTTGCTTGACAGGTGAGGAGAGAGAGATTAAACTTCGTACTCTGCTTTAAAACGTGTGAAATTCACATATCGGGATTGAGCTATTCCTTTTACTTCTGGCGGTCTCTCAGAAAGCTATGATACCCGTAAAATAGCATTAAGAATGGAGCCCGAACTCTAAAGCCAGGAGTTGCCTACTAGGCAACAAAGCCGCCCAAAAGGTACTTGAATTTATAAATCTCATTAACAATTTTGAATGAAATTTTTAAAATACCAACGAAATTTAATTTGAAAATTTTATAGCAAGGTTGAAAGACCCAGTAATGGAGCGTTTTAAGGGATAGCAGTAACTGAATATTGTGGTTTGGAGTCACGGAAGTGGATTTATTTGTGACCCCTAGATTAAATACATTTTCAGCCGCTTTAACTTCTGTGACAGGTCAGGCTCATTAGTTAAAGTTAATTCAAACTGCACTTCGGGGAATAGTGATGCCGTTGTTTGGGCCGGTATGTTTTGGTGATTACACGTTCCATGAAGAATGGTCAGTCTGTTTGGACATTCATTCAAGCAACTTAATATTAATGTCACTCCATATGCATTCACATTCGCAATAATTCCATAATAATTAGGTATTTTTATGAGTTGGTGGATAATAAAGTGTTGGAATTACGGCTAGTCAAATGTGAGGAATGAAATTTACGGGCATTAATACAACGGAAATTCCTCCACAGGATACCTCACATTATTTACGATTGAAACCAAATCTGATTACCAACTAAAAATTATATTAGCTGTCTCAAACGTCACTCACTCTTTATCAATTATCCTGACCAGTGGTGAATATTTAGGCAGTTTTGGAAAGCTTAAACTAAAAATATCAACAAGAGGGATGAATTATTTTTTTACTTAAAAATGCGTTTTAAGCTTAAAATATGAATGGATTGACTGGGCTGAAACAATAACTTTAAACTATTTTGAAATTGTTTTCGAAGAGTCTAGTTAAACTAACACTCGTTGATGGTGAAAGCAAAGAAAAAACGCCGAGCTACGAATACGAATGAAATACACTATCGTGGGCAGCGTTAAATTTTTAGAAGCGCAATTGAAATTGTACGTAATGGAATAAAAAATATATTTCAATGTTTGGAAATTTTAATGGCATGCATCGATGTGACAAACATGGGATATGTAATAAATAGTAGGCATGGAAAGTTAGTCCAACCGGCGTGTGAGACTCACACATCAGGTTAAGGCTTCCAGTTCTTTTCTCTGTGCCACCTGCAGTTAACTACGAAGATCTGGATTTCGAAAAACTACACAGCTTGGATTAAGCTAAAGATTCCCAGGGGCATTGCCTGAATCGAAGCCGGGACCCTCAGTAAGCAGCTCAGCTCTCTACCCACTGCACTACCGCACTCCTATTTTACCTTTTAAATACCCTTAAGCTATTTTCGATATGTTAGGTAGAACCATAGAGTACTCTATGGTAGAACATAGCAAGCTTTGTGGTTGATATCTTGAGACTAAGTGGATATTGGAACTACCAAACACAATAGAGGGACAAAACATGTTTACAATAAAGCTCTGCTAGTCTCCCTACAAATTTAGAACACTTTCTGAGGTAATTGCCAATTTTATTTATGGAAGTCACTCCTACAGGACATGGTCGAATTATTTTGCGTAATATTCCCATTTCCCAGAGAAAATTTGAAAACGAAACTCAACATTTTGTAAATAACGATAAAAAAATATATATCTATAAATCATATTCGTTTGGTTGAAGAAAATTTGGCAGTTTAAATTATTTTAAGCTACGAAAAGTTTACATTAGTGGTGAAATGCAATTTACAAGCACGACAAAAATAGATATATACACGTGCAATATACCCTGCATACCGTCCCAAGTGGTTCGTGGGGGCCAGGGCGTCACGACATCAGCCAAGAATAATGACAGGAAGAGGCACCGTAGAGTTGATATTTGGATTAAATCATTGTCTTTCTCACTTATTATGTTGCACTAGTGAATTTTTAAGGTAAAAAAATCCGTAAACCTCTCCTGCATTATCCCTCTCTTATTTTGACATTACCTTCTGACCTGTCGATATAGCGCTGAATTTTAAATGTCTATCCATGTCACAAGTTGAATCGATGTTATCTCTTCTATACTTTAAAAAAAGCTGCATCGCTATGCTTATATAGCATAGCGATGTATGCTAGAATAGCTTATGTAGCATTAGTATCAAAATCTTCAGACAAAAACTATACATTCACCCATAAAAGGATCTCCAGGCACTGCAAAACATATTTTTATATAGACACTCAAAATGCCAGGTTCGCATAATTCACCATTGTGCCTCTCCTTTCCTTTAAATGTAGTGCCTACCTCTATATTTATTGTCCTCATTTCCGGACTTATTATGGGAACACGCAAAGTCGAGTCTCAGGAACACCCACCCAAAGGAACATTTTTGTATTCTTTGTTTTCCCAAGATGTTAAATAATTAGGTGACAACAAAGCCTTTTGTTTTCGGAAACCCGTCCCTTTTCGCAAATCATCGAATCTGATTTTTTTTCCCCCTCGGAAGCATTATTTTCTCTCCTCTACTTCCCATGAGACTCCTTTTTTTCGTGTTTTCCCGGTAAAACTGTGCCGTTGAACCCGTGGCGCTTTTTTCCGTGAGAGAGAGGGAGAGAGGGAAAGAGATAGAGGGAGGTGGGGAGTCTACGTGCTCCCGCCGTATCTCAAAATCCTGCCACCCTCCTCCTTTTGTCTCCGAGGAATGAACGGGTAATACGCCGTCGGTTGACGTTGGTGGGTGGGAGGGGGTTGCTGATTAGGGGCCGTGGGGAGGAGGGGGGGGTGTTTTTTTCTCTCGCTGAGTAAGGGCGAATATGGGGTGAAATGGGGAAAGGGGGGTGGGGAGGGGAGGAATGATGATGAAGCGTCGGATGTTGCTTCTGCTGCCCTAATGAGAGACGATGAGCGACCGTCGCAAGGCGCAGGCTGAGGCCGAGGCCCTTGCACCCACTCCGTGCCCTTTTACTTCCATTTCTCCCTCCGCCAGCCTAGCCTAAACTGCTCCCGTCTCTCTCCTTTTGGTTCACTTTATGTCCCTCCCTCTCTCTGTCTCTCTCGCACGTATCTTTCTCCCTTCCACTCCCTTCGCTCCAAAACGTACGCGGTTCTTCAAAAGGCCTCCGTAAGTATCGAAGCCTAAGCGAGCTTTCATGTGTACGTCTCGGCCCGGTTATCACGTCGACATGAATAGTAGATCGCCGATGCATGCCCGTATAAATGATGGCGGGGAAAGAGAGGAGTTCCATGCGTCAAATTTTAATCGATACCAAAGTGGAACGTAAGCATATTGAATGATAGCCTCACTGAAAGGTTATATGTACTTATATTTCATTTACAGCAGTCTCCCTTCGTGATCCAGGGGTCGGAAGTACTACGATGCACACTTGTAGTATTTTACTTGGGATATAAATATTTTCCAGTACCATTTTTGATAATTTTCTATATTAAAAGTTACACTTCTATTAGGCTATAGATTCCATGGATAGTAAATTTTTCAGTTCTATATCCATTTTAAACAACTTTGATCGGCTTCAAAGTAAATATACGTTTTATGTTGTCTTTTGTGATATTTCAGATTATATTATATTTACAATAATATCACATAAATATTCCTTATTGAATATTAAAAAAAACACAAGCGCCACAACATTATCTTTTAATGGTTTCTGCCACGTAAGTCTTATCCTTATATCTATCTACGTTATCTTATCTACCTAAGTTTTCGCCTTTCCACAAATACTTGAGATTTATAAATTCGTGTGCAAGTCTCAAGTTGTTCCAATTTTTTATGAAACGACCTAAGTATCAACTTATTTATACATTATATGTTCTTTTTTAGGAAATGGTGAGCGCTTCGATCCCTTCTTTTTACAGCTGAAACCATTTCATCCATTCAAATTCATTTAATATTTTTTAAATTAAATTCCCAAGACAAACTTTCCAATTTTTCCGGTAAACAAATCTAGCATCTTACCTTCCTACAGAAATATAATACTCATAAAAACGTGTTGGCATAACTGGTTTTAAATTATGAACTTGTTCAATAGGCTACCGTTTTTCCTTCAACCTTACCTTATTCATTCGGCAATATTTTATTTATGATTTTGCTGACTTACCTCAAATTAATTCTAATGTTTTCTTAAATATATTTGCGAAGTTTGTCTTTTTGTCACACCTATTATGATTGCGGTTTGAGTAAGCATTTATCTTTTTATTTGAGTATAGTACTCCTCAATGCTCTCCAGAGTAATTCACTTGTGCTTGTTGATCCTTATAACACCCTTTTTCCGTACAAATAAAATCAATCATTCGAGTCCATATTTCAAGGTTTTCCCAATTTTAATATTATATTTAAATTTTCTTAATTGCCTGTAATACAAAGCCAGATGCTAAACGATTTTAGCAAAGCACTTATTCAGCAGGAATATCAAATATGTTGACTCGTCTTCAATCAAGTTAACCAACCAGTTTCGTATTTTTGTATAAAAATCCAATTCTGAGGAAGTATTCCACGAATGAAAATCATTGTACATGTTATTACAGAGTCCCACATTTTAAAAGTTTTATAGTGACACATTGAAAGGCGTTCAACGGATTACTGAACGAGTAATACTATAAATTAATCATATAGCCTGGAATAAATAAATTTAAACCATTTTTAACTCAAATTGGGAAAGGTAGAGGTAATTAGAGTTGATTCCAGGGAGCACTCAAATGTGATTTCAAAATTTTATATCCAAAATAAATCTCATATTTACAAATTTTGAATTAACTTTGTTCACATAACAACAAATGGAAATGCACAGGTATAAATGAGCCAACACCGTCCGAGGTGCAACGATATGAAAATGAAATATCGCGTCGACGATATTACTTTCTTACCCTACGAAAGCGTCACTACGCATAATGTAGAATATTTTGACAGTTATGCGATTTATCGCTCGTATTTACTTAGAGTAGACCACAGTTAAACCAATCCGCACGCTACCAAAATTGCATCCGATAGTATTTGTCGAAAAACTTCCATCGGATATAAATATATGACGCCCCATATTATTGAATCTATTCCCCATTTCCTGCGTTTCCATTCCTACCATTGCTTTTTCTCGTTCCCTTTCGTTTCCACTACGACATTCACTCCATCCCTTCCCTTCTTCACTTACCTCTCATTCTTTTTCATGATCTTTTCAATCCTTTCAACTTGCTATATAACTTTGTTCCAAACTTTCTTCATCTCACAGACAATCGGACATAGTTCACCGCTGCCAGTGTTCGCGCAATCTATCTTCCTCACACCATCCCCTTCGCTTCCTTTTCTGAGCCACCTAAACTACCTCCCGAGTTTTACCGGTAATTAAAGTATTACAGGATAATCAAGTGCATACAAATGGTAACTGTTATCAATGGAAATTCCCCAAAGCAAAACGCTGAAGTGATTCTCTCTAAATTCAGAAGAATGAATTAACACACAAGGAAGAGTAGCAATCTCGAGACTCTGCCAGAGAAAGCAGGATTCCGATCAAGGACTGAATAAAAAAAATAACAATTAAATCACTAGAATAATAAACCTTTAAACCAACTTATGATAAAGTGATGGTGGAGATCACCTGGTACTAAAAAAACGCCCAATGATGAGTGACATTCACTCATTAAGAGTAAGGGATCATTCTCATTCAGAGTGCTTTCCTCTGCGCCTAATAATCGTTTCGCATATTTAAAGCTGCGTTTTTCCAGAGACGGACTCTATTTTAAACCTGGAGCTCTTTGGTTAGAAGGTAAACGCTTTCCAACAAGCCGCGAATCTTATACATACGGTTCACCTTATTTAGTTTGAGATTTGTATTTACCGTTTCAATTGCAAATAAAAATCTTTAACATATTCATAATTTTTGTCTAAGTTCTAATATAACTTTAACAATAAATATTTTAATTAGTGATAACCTGTTTTAATACATTTCTACGACATCTTGTATGATTACGTTAACCTAAGTTACCAGGAAAAACATGCTAGGAAATAATTTATTAGTTATAAGTGATAGTGGTGATAGGTTTAAGTAGTTATACCGCTGAAAGTAATCTTAAGCGATTGAAACGAATAAAAATGAACACATCACCTACATATAATGATAAAATATAAATTGAAATCATGTTGCTGATGCATACACATTTTCTCTACTACAACTGCGATGTTAATTTCTCCACCAATAACCTTGATTGCTATGACACCTATTTCTTTTGATATTCATATCGTCTCTTCCAGGTGTAAATTGTACAATGCTGGCGTATGCCATTTTTAACTCCTTCATTTATTTTTGCTTCTATTTTACTTCCGTCTTTCATTCGTATGGTTGTGAGTTGTGAGGTGAGTTGATTCTTGTTCAGATTATAGCTTATTTTTCTTTAGCCGTAGTTCATTCCATGTGCTTCCAGTATTTTAAGCATCTTGTTACACTAAAAATTGTATCTCCTAGTTAATGAATTCCACATGTAACGGGTTATTGTTATGTCCCATTTTTCGGCCAATAGATACCATAGAGCTGAGTATGGTCTTCCTTACTCCTTGGTTTTTTTTTCCGATTTCAATTCTAGGTTTTCTCATCCATATGTCTCTCCATTCTTCGAATGATTACTCGTCTCTGTATTTTGGATTCATTTAGCAGCACCAGGCTCAACTTTCTGTGTTCTTCCCAAATATCTATCTTTGCTTTCTTCGGTATTGCAATCATTATACTCTTCTCAAAGTCTTCTGGTAGTGTTCCTCTGTAATTCCATGGCAATCCTTAATTAATCCATAAAGGATATCTTCCGCTTTTCCACCAAATACCTCGATTATTTCTCCTTTTATTTAGGCAAATCCGAGAGCCTCGTCATTCTTGAGGTCTTACAAAGCTTTGACTAACTCACTTCTCAGTATCCCTGGGCCCCGTTCATCTTTCTCTACCTTGATTTCCTCGATGTATTCTTTCCATCTCTTCCCTGTCTTCATCTTCCATTATCATCTTTCCACTCGAACTTCTGACTTTTTTGGATTTGGTTTACCCTTCTCCGAAGTCTCTTCACTATTTTGTAAGTCTTTTCGGCGTATCCTTTCTTTATATAGTCATTGATTTCTTCGCAGCAGCTTTATATCCACTTTTCCTTGGCTTTCTTGAACTCCTGTTTGACTTGGTTTCGTAATTTCTTATACAGGGCTCTCACACTTTCATTTCTTGGAGTCTTTATTTTCTCTTTCCTCAATGAGTTCTCATATTTGCGTCGTTATCCTCGGCCACCTGATTTTCTCTGTATAACTCGAGTTTTTCATTTCCTACCCCTATAATGATCTTTTTTTTACCTTATTTCACCTTTCCTCTATACTTGTTTTCTTTACCCTTTTTAGTTTTGTTATCAATAGCCAAGGTAAACCTCTTTCTTTATATTTTTCTTCAATGTCTCCGAGATCTTATTAGATTGCTGTGACGCCCCCTTCAATTCCTTGTATGTCAGTCAATTGCTCATGGCCTACAGGATATGATCACTACTTATATTTCCACCGGATAATTATTACACCGTTTTCCTTGACGCTTATAATTCTTTCTACTTATATCTTATTCTCGGAAGGATAAATTCGATCTGGTAACCAGCTGTGTCTCCCAGTATCTTTCTTCCTCCCCCAATTTGTCTTTTAACTGGCTACTAAGTGCATGAAAAAAGGAGGAACCCTTAGGCATTTTTTCATTTGGAAACCCATTACAAAATTGCATACATTTATTTTATTTTCTTAGAGTGGTTCCAATAGCAGAGAATCAACTGGTCAAAAGTCGTCAAAAGTAAAGATACACCGAGGAGAAGGCTTATAGAGAAAAATGATCAAGGGGAGGGAATTAGACACACAAAACGGGTTTGCAGATAAAAACAAAATTTAAAAATTGTTTTATATTTGCGAACCAAACGAAAGAAAGAGGAGTGGAAGTTGATGATTTCTGGAATAAATCGATTGTGTTTCATAAGAAAAGGTATGCTCATGTCTTATCAATAAAAGAAATAATATAATATTTTTAACTTTTGGACTGTTGAAAGATTTTTAAGACTAAGATTTCAAGAATAAAATTGGTATATTACATCCAAAAAGAGGTAATTTATGCGGAAAATAAGTATTCCATTCATGGTTTATTATTTAAAATTAGATAAATATAGGCTGTCTAATGATTTTTTTAGTAAACCAACGAGCCAAAGGGTTGCAGTCACAGGCACAGCAATTAGTTCACTAAAAAGCGAGTGTGATAGGTATGGGACGAAAATAAATAAAAAGAAAATGAAGGTTCTCGAGACATAGGAAACAAAAGATAAACATTAAAGTGAGAGGGCTTAATCTTGTGCAGGTAGAACATTTTAGCTATTTAGGCAGCGCTTTGGACGAAGGTGGGCAATGGGGTATGGATATTAGAAGAAGAATCGTATTAGGAAAGGAAGTTTCGCGAGGACGACAGATTTAATGACAAGTGCCTTAGGCAAGGATATAAAGAAAAGACTATTTAAGGTGTTGATATGGAGTGTCGTTTAGTATGGCTCGGAAACTTGGTCCTTAAGGCATGATAAAAAGTGTGGGTTGAAATCTATTAAGATTTGAGTGTGTAGAAGGATGGGAAGGGTGAAATGTACGGAAAGGTAAAGAAACAAAGAAGTTTTCGGAATGGTATGGGAGGAGAGATGGCTATTGGGAGAAATCCAAAGAAGGCAGGAGAAGTGAATGCAGGGCGTGATGAGTGGTGATGGA
>LYUA01002034.1:63747-76840 GCA_002093875.1 Calopteryx splendens | reverse complement strand
TCCGCCACGTTTATTTTTATTCATGAATCCCGCGCCCTTCCCTACACCCCCTCTCTCTCCCCCAGCTTGTCGCTCGCTCAAAATGGGGGCGATGGAAAAAACGCGCAAAAATAATAAAGATTTGATTGGCTATAAAGAAAAGGAGCGTAAAGGGTCGCTTCCCCTTTCCATCGCTCGACATTCCTCTTCGTCGCTTGAACCATTTCTTTCTTCCACGCGTGTTCACTTCCCTATCCCTTTGCATCACTCCCATCGCTCGTTCATCCTCACGTTTGCACGCAATAACTGCATTCGCTATCATTACGAGAATGAAAGGTGAAACTCGTGATGACGATGAAGGGGAAGCGGTGACAACCTGTCGTAGGGCAATAGTGCGAATACCTCGCCACAAGTTTTTGTCGATTCATGATCCTCGCTTCAAAATTTTCATCAATATCCCCCTCCACTCACGCCTACGTCATATGCCGTTCCATACGCGCTATCCATACGAAGTGAAATTCTATGCAAATTGTTTGATGCATCACGGAGCATGGTAAAATGAGTTCGTAATTATATCTATACCTCCACAGCACATCTCAATCACTCTTAATCCGCAATGCGTGTAACTGTTTGAATGAATATCATGCGCAAAAGTCACGTAAATCCAAAATAAATGTCCTATTCACTAACGATAGTCAACGATAGTTCATTAGAGATAGATAGTGGGTTTATGTAAGTTACTAATGACATCGATTTAAAAAAACTTCTAAAAAAGAATGATGGTTAGGAATGAATTGACCAATAAAGAATGCACTGGAGTAACGTATTAACTTGAATGAATCTGGATTTATTGAGGAGAAAAGTAGAACTTTCCCAGTCAAGGAAAGCAATTAAGGGAAAAAGAAAAACAGAAAAATTCTCCGCATGTAGAGAGCCTCGAGATTAATCCTTGAAGCTAATTAAAAACGGAGAGAGACAATTATTAACATCTTACTGATACTGAAGAAGGCTTATGACTACGCCCCTCATTGAGTAGATATAATTCGAAAGAAGGGGTTAACGTCTGAAAAATATTACCGGCCAAATTTTAAACTACTCTATTTAAACTTTAATACATTTTAACCTACTCCTCCGAACTGTTTGACAGACTTACAAAATCGTGGCGTTACGGCATTTGTCCTGCGTTCGTTCATTTAGGCGTCGACGACGAAATTTGAGATTGATCCAACCAAAAAAGAGCACATGAGCCAAATTTAAAGTCCAAGCATCGTCATTCCGCCGTAATAGCGCGTGTTCATCGACATGTTCACACGATACCACGCACTCGAATTTTTCGGAGCGTTGCCGCGTGAGTTTTATTTCACAAGAATTGAGTCTTCGGCTGCTACTGCAGCTGTTTTCCAAGAAATTTCCCTTTGTTTTTCTGTAAAACCAGGGGATATATAAAGTAGGAAAGGGGGGGGGAAGGGATGGTGGCTGTGAAATGCCCCTCATAAATGTTTACATGCGCACGTGCTGGCGTCTGTACTTACGGTTTTGGCTCACGTCCCTCTCTCTCTCTCCCCCCCTCTCTCACAAGGAAAATTATTCTGATGCTGGAGAAGCGAGCTTCTCTCCTTTTGCTCGGCGTATTCTGTGGGATATCGTTAATGCAACAAGCAGCGAGGCACTCCTTCCCACGCGCCGATTATTATCAATGAACCCTCCTCTTCTGCCTCCGTTATTCCCTCGAATAAGGGAGGAGCTCCACTTAACGATAACCATACACAGAATAATATTTTATTCCTCCATTTTTACACGGCTCCCAAGCTGACTTTAAAATCGGGCTTTTTTTATTGGAGTTTATTTTTCTAGCGAGGGTAACTTATCGGGACAGAGTTATTCATTTTTTTATCATAAGCTCTCTATTATCTCCCAGAGTCATATGACGTGATTATGATAGCACTCAAAGATGAAGCTTGTTTTAATGAAGGGAAGAGTTAGAAAATTTAAAGTAGGAGCAAACTTCTTAAAAGTATTATTCCTTAAAAATGAGAAAATTTCGTGCGTCAAAGGTGATCTGAAAAGGGATTTCAAGGTCAGATCAGCAAACTATGAATAACGTATCATGTTCGAAATATGGTACATGAGATGACGAATTATATATTTATTAAGGTGTTTTAATTAATTATGTCAATCGATTATCGATTTCTATAATTATGAATGCACTGCGCTAGATGTATACAATCCGGCTTTTAATAGTGAAGAAACTAAGGACAATCTTACTGCATATGTAATACCGACGGCGAAACTAATTATTATTAATTAAATCAGTTATTAAAAATACGATCGAAATACTAAGAAGACGTGAATAATATTTTGGTACCATAAGCTATCTCTTTTTAATGGAAGAATTTTGCAAATTCATATCACACAAGTACACAGATAAGCAAATTGCCAAAAATTGAATTGTAATAAATTAAATTGAAAGGAAAACTTGAAGCAATTATGCCAAACACCTTACCGCTAGTTAGAAAGTAATGTTATTATTTCAATCATCGCTTTTGCATCAATCCTTTGGTTGAGCGTCAGAATGTTGCCCGCAAAATTTGCATTTTTTTAAATTAAAAATTTTAAAGCCATTTCTTTTTCAATTATTTGCAAAATGTAATCCTTTTACGCTTCTGGTTCTTTTTCCATTTTTCCATAATATATGCCAAAGCACGCAGAGTTTGGAAAGTTATTCTCACACTTCATAACACCATGATGTTAACATGACTCTCTCTCTGAAAACATAAAATAACCAACTCGTTTTATCTGTTGCCAAATCAAATAGGAGCGAAAATTTAGGGATCGTGTTTTTTTTAAATTTCGACCAATTATATTTTTCTGACAGCATACAGTCGTGTGGGGGGGCGGGGAGAGTATCACCGCCGCAGGCATCAGTGTTGGCATTTTTTTTTCACTTGGTTTCATTCCGCAATTATTTATGATTGCGAAATATCTCATTCTTTATCCGCATTACCCAATATGAGAGATCGGAATAGTTCATGGCAAGTTTTAGGGATGGCGGATACAAACAGAAATACTTCTTTTCCGAAGCTAAATCGCCATGCCCCCCTCACAAAAAATTTAATCCGCGATATTCATGAGCAGAGTGAAACCTTTTGAACGTTTATTTATTTAAAAAATTGATCGACGAGAGAAAGGCACCTTCCTCCCGTGACAATCCCAATGCTCACGGTTTCTCACCGCACGTGCGGGCTGATCTTTTGCTCCCACGGCAACGGAGTCAATGTTTTTGCTGCTGTGGGTCACAGATAAGTATTTTAACACTATATACGTGCCGTGGGATTTTTTTCAAAAACAACCCGTCTTCCAACGAAAAACTATTTACCCTATCTGAAATAATGTTAAATATTTCCATTTATTTCAAAATCAGAATATTTAATTTTGATTCAAACGATCAGCAGGAAACCACATCCCACTGGAGCGATTTCTAGAGAACCTTACTGGAGGGTTCGGACTTATTTATTCGGGCCAGGCCCGCGCTCATTAGATTAATGATCACCCATGCCCCCCGGTTTTGTTACCCTGGCTGGTTTACGATGATACGTCTCATGTAAAAGCCACCTTTTCCGCTTTCGGATAACGGGAAATACACTTCGTCCCACAAAGAGGTCTCCACAAAAAAGAGGTAACTCGAATTTCTCTTTTTGCGGTGCCCGCGTGAGGCCACGGTGACTGCTGCCACTCACGCCCGCCCGTGCGTCGCTTAAAAGACGACCCGCGGCCACTCGTAGATAGGCGGCATTTTTACGCGGCCGGAGTCCTGCTGGCAAACTCTCATGCCGTATTTTTTTTTCAGGATTAAATGGTCGAAGGATTTGAGGTAAGGTTGCGCAGACAGTGAAGAGGAGAGAGGGAGGGAGAGAGAGAGAGAGGGCGATAGTGGGAGAGGAGGGAGAGAGTATGCGAACCGTTTTAACGCTTTGGCAAGTGCACACGCGGCGGAGAGATCAACAGAGTGGGAGCGTGGGGAAAGAGCTCTGGTGGCGACGACTCCACAAATGCGCACAAGGGTCGTCACCTTCACTCCTCTTCCCGCCCCGATCCCTCGACCCCATACATTCCCCCCACTCCCACCGCTTGCTGCTCTCTCTCACTCGACCGTTCACCCTTCACCAAGGCACACCTCCGCACCCACCACGGCACACAGCGTGAGCCTCGTCGCTAACCTTTAGACCCTTTCCACTGCCTCCACCGCGCCCATTTGTGGGTGTCATTCATCTTTTCGACCATTCTCCGCACTCTAACACACACACACAATCGCGCACACAAACACTCGAACGTTCGCTCCTTTCCCGTTACCCTAGTTCGCCTTCGTACATCATTCCCTATTCAACCCTTCGCGGCATTGCCGACTCTGCATCTCACCTCCTCCTCCCCTCATCCCTCCCCTCATCACTCCCCGTTGCTTCGCACAGCCACACGAAAATGCACTGCGCAAGTGGATGATGGGATAGCTCGCACTCGTGCGCTGGGCTCAATTTGTCGTCGCAGGCGGAAGGATCGTTCAGCCTCTTGCGTTGTGTGTACTCCGAGAGGGTCAGATGACAAAGTGCTCGCTCGCTTGCCGACACATAAAGGACGGTGGAGGCCGTGATATGGTTGGGAAGGGAACAATTTATTCTTACTACGACTACGTCTCTCGAGTAAAACATATTGTAAATTATAACAATTGATTCCAAGAGTAAAATTACATATTTTACCACTAACCATTATTAATGAAGCTCAGAACACTTGTATAAAATTTAATGGAAGCAGTTCAATCAGATTGAATTTTTTCATCCCTCCACGAGCTCTTAAAACTGCACCAACAAATGATAAAATAAAATTATTTAATGTCTAAAACATTTATTCAACTGTATTTTATTTGCAAAGGAACTTAATAATTGGATGAGCAGGCTTATTGATCAATTATCATGAAAACAACGGGTTTAAATTTAAAATAGTATACTTTAATTTCATTCGGCAAGAGGTTTGGAAGTTTATTCCAGGTACTCAAAATAAAAAGAGATTTATTTTGGGAATAGGGTATAGTAAGTATATTGCGATGACCATCTCGTGAGATTTTGTAAGAGTGACAGGCGAGATACATTTATAAGATTCATTTTTGAGGATGACGGAATACATGAAAAGAAGATTGGTAACCGAAAGTTATAGAAAGCCATTCAGACTGTCAGAAGATGCTGTTTTGTAGGTTGCCCCATGGGTTAATGCCGGACTGAGATAAGCCCCGGCAGGTGACGATGAGGAACCCAATGGAATTGCTATGCATGCAAGATGCAATTGCCGCTACAGCCAGTAAAAATAGATAATTTCATGATGTTGATGCGTAGACTTCCGTGAAGTTGATCAGTTGATGTCTTCATCTTTCCAGGTATTCACCGCGATTGTTGGCTAGAAGTTGATAACAGTTTCGTCAGAAATAGTGCTAGCGCCTTCGACCTGAAGCCGCCTGCAGGATTTGCTGACGAAACTGTTGTCAACTTCTTGTCAAAAATCGCGGTTAATACCTGGAAACATGAAGAGATAAACCCATGTAATTTTAGTTGAAAACTCGAAGAGCGGGCAGTATTAAACGGGTACCTATTGCTTGCCACATGGACCTCACTGACTCAAGCAATAATTTGAATTTGAAATGGCTGTCAGAGAGACTCCGAGAGAACAATGCACATGGAGGGGAAAAGTTAACCTTATCAATTAGCTTTTTGAAAATATGTACTTTAACTCATGTTAGAGTACAGAATTGATGAGAGTGATGATAGAATGATGGGAGTTCAGGGTGGAGTAAGCTTTTCGCACTATTTCAATATTCGTTCTCTCCCTCTACTACTCTTCCGCAGTTTTTCGCAACGACGAAGAAATCAGTGGGATGTAGATGAGAGTGAAAGAAGTGAGTTATCTAGATTTAGTCCGTCCATGGCAGCTCAAGGGCGATTCTATCCGATGGTCTTCAATTAAATCCGAACAATGAAAACGATTGTTGTAGTCTTCACGGTCAAAATCCAAGCATAAAACTTTCCTAAGAATTCCTAAAATTCCAGAAAACTTCTTCAGAGTTCAAAACTTCATCAGAGTTCACCTTTCTAGCATAGAACATGTACATAATCATGATCCAAGATCGTTATCCCAGCTACTCCGGTTCGAGCACCTCTTCTGGAATAGATATAGTATTGTCAAAAAAATTGATCAGAGTAATTGAGTGTGATTTGATCTCAGCCATCGTAACTACTTAAATACAATTCATTAATAATACTTGAGAAAAAACGTTATCTAACACGTCCATTGATTGAAAAACCGGAACCAGTAGCCCAGGATATGTAATACCACCTTTCTTGTTTTAAACGAATAATTATGTATTTCATTACATAAAACACAGTTAATTTCATTGCTGTTAGGGTAACTTAGTGGAATCTTGTCATCATGAAATAGTTCAATAAACCAAGTTTTTAAAAACATATATCAATATCATCAATATATTTCCAAAATTTTGTGGTATTATTAAGTTACTGTACATGTTCTAAAATTTTAAGCAAAATACGTTTTTACGCAAATTTTGGTCTTTTTTAATCTATGGGTGGACGAGCTGTTTCAAAGGATTGCGTAATTATCGTATTATCTGTGAAAAAATATAGACATAAAGCTCCATCATTACGTCAGATAGCATCGAATAAATCTCGCATGTATTACATAGCGCGTCGAAAATTTATGTCATGTCGACGCTTACGCATTTCTTGAATGAATTACATTAACAAAATATGAATTAATAAAGCAAAAACCGCGCGTTTTCACGCATGGATTAACAACGCCGACGTGACGGCAGATGGATTGATTTTCCAAGCTGGTCGAGTTAGCCTGCGGTGCAACTGGGCCGCTTGCTAGCCGAAAGGTCACGGGAGCGACTTCCGACTCGGGTGTTGGGGTAGTATTAGCTCTGCTATTTCGACCCCTGGGCGGCCTATTGAAGGGCGAAAAGCCGTTAGTAGTGACTTCAGAGGCACACCAATCCCCAGAGGTGTCCGAAACGTAAAAAAAAAAATAATTAACGAAAGGCGGTTAAAGAGATCAGTAAATTTGATATCGTTATACTTTCCTATGTCCTTTTGCGTGCATCTCGCTCCTATGACATTGCCATTTGCCTTTACCTCCCACCCACACCATCGCAGGCGCCAAGTGCCGAGCGCACCCAGACCCAACTTGTCTTTGCCATTAGTCTATATTGCCACCCACACGAGTTTCGCCGGGGCGGGGAGATACCGCTGGAGCAGGCAAGCGTCGTGAATGCATCGATCTATTTAATTCGACATCTCCCCTAGCCACGGAGGATCAAAAATCCTAGCATGGCATGCGAGTAGATTGCTCGTTGAGCGTGTGTTTATGCGTGTGTACTTTCAACGTTATTAGCGGCTGGGCTGTCCCTTTACCAAACACATAGTAGTGCCTACTCGTTCGCGCATGCCCGGCGTGGGCTCTGTGGTCCCGTGACGCTGCATTCCATTCTGCTGCACTTCCCGGCCGGAGAGTAAATTTGCTCTCTATAACGACGAACAAAGTTTTGCACGCCGGCCGCTAAGTATTTTGTGCACCGGGGCTTAACGCAGAGGCGCTTGCTAATTGATTAATGTAGCCCGAACCCGGCGAGGCCGCACGTCGACGAGTTGGCAATGGCCTCACTCATCTCATTAAAAACTTAGTGGTTAATGGCTTCCCCCTACATTCCCAAAAAACCACTATAACTTTTTTTAACGCATAATTCATTCGTTCCCTATATTTTTCGGATCGCATCAAATGGTTTTCAGGCTTCTCCATAGTGGTAATCCCATCTACATTTAACCGAGGCGCTTTATCTACCTGGAATTACGCTGACGTAATGAAAGAGGAACGGGAAGTAATCAACGTGATAGTTACATTTAAAGGTGCTGAGGTTGATTCGGAGTAGAACGGAATTTCACTTTGAGCTGCGGCTCGTTTTTTTAAATCTCGGGTTAAACCTGTTTGTTTTTAGTTACCCAAGAAATTAGGAAGCTTAACCTCAAAATATTTTTGCAAGCATTTTACGTCACCGCAAGAGTTATTCCCAAAATTGGGAAATGGAGGCAATCCTTAATTCTGATTCATCAGAATAGTTTAAACAAATTTTTGTTCATCAACCTTTGACGGTATACTGAAGAATATGCCATTGGCTTAAAGAAAAAATACATATTAAAGTGGATAGGAAAGAATAATGACCTATGGCATAAGTACTAAAATAAATTATAATACTTACCTTTATCATTAGAATTGCCGACCGTTCTTTATACTGTAGTGGTTATTTAAATTATATCACCCAATTTTTTCCGAACGGTGCTTTCAGCGAAATGACCTACGTTGTCGACGCACCTTAAATCTAAATCTACTACTTCGGTCCTTTAAGTACATTAAATCAATACTACGCATAGCCGCTTGCTAGCACGTGAATAATCGTTATGCACGAGCAGAGAATGTCACATATTTATTGGATAGCCTTAGTTGGGAGCCACTAGAAGTAGATGTATTTAAACTAAACTAGTAAAAGTATACAAATTATTCGAGTTTAAGACTGACACAGAAGAAATAAGTTTACCTCCACATTATCTTAGTAAAGGAGAACACGAAGGGAATTAGAGAGAGAGATATGGCTACCGAACAGATAGATATAAAGAAACCTTTCCTTCACACAATTCGTGACTATAGCAGTTATAATGTATATAAGCCCCGAATGTGAAAAAATGCGGAATTATAATATCAAAAATAATCAATGCCCAAAATCGCTGGTTACATAATGCCCTCGTGGTGGCTTGCAGAGTAATATGAATGTAGATGTAGATATTTAATGATTAGCTAAAATTGGTGCATCCAATCATCTTGGCACATGGATTTTGTCATTGCGGACCATTCCATATCCCTTTAATATTAAGAAGAGAACAAAACCTATTAAGATACTATGACTAATCCGTGCGAAAGTACTTGTCTTGCCTTATCCGAATTTTTCAACATTCAGAACCAGTTATTAGCCGCCTTTCTCCTCGTAGTCTTAAGGGACCAATACTAAAAGAATATTTTCTTTGATTGAGAATCTTCTAATTTCTGTGCCTACTTTTAACATGATATTGAGACTACGAGGCGAGACCTTTTTTGAGAGGCCTCACGGCCACATCTTCTTTTGTCAAAACGCGGTCAATGGTCGACCAAAATAAACGCCATCCTTATTTAGATGCCTCCTATGACTCATGCCAGACAATGGGTTCCAATGACTGGCATCCTTCGCAGAGCAGGAATTTTAGGACTGTCTAATCAAACAAGACTTCAAAAAAATTACGTCCGAGGGGTTTCGCCATGTCGCTCACACTAAAAAAAAGAAACCAATCTGCAGTGTAATAGTTAAGTAAATTTATAAGGAAAATCTAGAGGCGAAGTTCACGATTTAACACACTCTAATTTCTCTCTAAGAGTATGTCAATGGAAAGCGAGTGTTTCAAACGCTACAAAATAATGCTAGTACCCATTCTTAAGAGCAGTAATTCTTGCTATTTCCAAGCTCATAGAGTATTCTACGTTTCCACTTTTGGTTTTACTTGCACGCTATGGCAAGTGGCTTGGGATTTTTTTACAAATAGTTTGGAAAAATGTAAGAAATAATGTGATGTCCCTTGCTCGGCGGATAGCTGATGTAGCCAAACAAGAGGGGGTATAGCGGAAGTCATCACTACAACTCATGAAAGAAAAGCAAAAACATCACAAATTTTGGTACGTGACTGCATCCAACGACCGAATTTGAAACTGTATATCATTACTACAGGCGGAAGAAATGAAATACGATACGCGGGGGACCTGGTAGGCACGAACGGCACGGATGACAAGTCATAATCGCTATGCAGGCAGATGGAAGTAATATCTCCGACCTAGTGCTCCGAATTACGACGGGAAACACTCGCAGAGCAAGGGTTTACGCGAGGCCAATGTAGGTTGTGAACGAAAAATGCTTTTTCACACTCGCGACAGGGAAGTTAAATCCACAGGAGAGAGGTAACTTTCAGCTTTTCAAGATTTTGCATTAGTCCACAATATGTGCGAAAAAGGTCAAAAGTCGCTCAAAGACGTGGTTGGACAAAGGTATTTGATATGCCCCTGTAATTTGGTCATGACCCATCCTACGCCTCTTCTCCGAGCACTTTCACCCCCCAGCGGGGCTCGACCGTTCGGAAAGCTTTCCGAGCGGGCGAGCAGGCTTGGTTTGTACACCACATTTCACTGCGAACATCGACCGTATTGAAATCATCAGGTTTACACC
Organism: Calopteryx splendens; assembly: GCA_002093875.1. Classification (NCBI taxonomy): domain Eukaryota; kingdom Metazoa; phylum Arthropoda; class Insecta; order Odonata; family Calopterygidae; genus Calopteryx; species Calopteryx splendens. The sequence continues at coordinate 66,507 of LYUA01002034.1, read as the reverse complement.
AAAATCCTGCGGAAAAAATACCAATATCGGACGGGTTAATCTAGTGGTCAAACGACCATCTGATAACCAATTTGACACGGATTTGAGCAATGCCTTGAGCTTCGCTGTTGTTAGAAATCGCATTGCCATCTAAGTAACCCGACGTCAATTAATACCCATTATAGAGCCGAGTGATTAAACGGGACAACTGTAGTCAATACACGAAAAGAAATGTCCTGTCTTTCATGAAAGCAAGTGTCATGTATACTTATATATGGTCAGTCTCCCCATCACCCAGCCAAAGATGAGGTGGCTTCAAAACATCCCTCAAGAAACATCAACCATCCCCAAAGCAACTATCGCAATAAATGCGAAATTAATTAAACTAATTTGGTAGCCTATAAAATCGCCAACGCTTCTCAGCCTCTTATTTCCCAATAACATACAGTATAATAATTAAGAAAAGGCCTTAGAAAAGGTAGACTAAAAATGCTTACTTGGATTTTTCAAAATATTTTCCAATGCAAATGAGATAATGGAAAAGGGAAATGAATTGGGGTGCTTAGGTTCTGGGAGAGGAAGAAGGAGATTAGAAAGGACCAAGGAGAGGCCCACGAGGCCAAAGCATGAGGTTCTGATCCAAAGGCAAAACTATTAACCGTTTTCCGATGAAAATGAATTCATGGGTGTACAGGATAAGGGACTTTATTATTATAAATTAACCCTTCAAGATATAATGAAAAAAACCAAAGTACTGTTCAATATAGTGTGTTAATTGGATCTGAAGTAGGTAAAATATTATTTCAACATAAAAATTATAATTATCGTAGTTTACTTTTAAAGTCAACCTGTACTTGTAGCCGTGTTAAAAATGTCAATGCGACTATTAAAAAAAACCTGATTTCGACCTTGAAATGGATTTTACAGAAAAATTAAGAGTTCAGAGTGCCAATTGAAGCAAACGAAGTTTCAACCATCGATTGTGATGAAACTCATAGAACTTCAAAAACGCCCCCGCCCCCCCTCCTCTTTCTTTCTCCCCTCATTCGATTCAGCAGCGTGCACATGTGCGGGAGTCACTTGTCCCTCTCAGTTCTTCATATATTTTTCTCTCTGTGATATTCGCGTGCGGACGACGACGTGCATTTTTCCCCTCCTGTGTGTGTGTGTGTGTGTGTGACCAGCGCACCATTTTGTGTGCTCCCCCCTTCCCTCCCACCACGCTTTCTCGCTTCGTGTGTCTTCTACCGTCTCACTTTTCCGAGTTTTTTTTTATCCCCCACCTCAGGAAATCAGCCCCCGACTCAGGAAATTAAACGCGAAATTCCACCACGAAAACAATCACCCCGGTGATCTCTGTGTCCACGGCCATCAAGTGGGTCGTGAAAATGCCATTCGTGTACAAGCCCACGATCAGGGTAATTTGAAGGGGCATCACCAGGCAGATGAAATTTACCAAATTTTCAGCATGGAAATATAGTATTTACCGTCGTATGCGAGGGCTTGCTCACCCGGATCCCCAAGTGGACGCGCCTCCAGTCTCCCGATTGTCTCGCCAATCCTTCCTTGACGGTGTGCAGGTGCTCGCATCTCTGTCGTCATGGGTAGTCGGGAGAAGGGGCGAGAGCGCTGAAGTCCAATCTGCGCCTTCTTTGTGAGCACACACGTCCTAACACTATCTCTTCTTAATCACTGCGGTACTATCAAGTACGGTAATATACGATAACGGTACGATATTATCAAGTTAACTGAAAATTCGTTCGCACAACCACGTGCGTACTACTATCCGTAAACTGGCCGCTTCCTCGCAGCTCTCCCTCGGGGCATTTAGCTTTCAAAGAGACTGGAAGCCCCTATGCGCTGACTCAACACCTTGGACTTTTCAACGTGCACTGATTCCTTGCCTTCTCGGCACCGTCCCATAGAAGGTCTTGATTTGACTGGGGCAAACAAAAGAACTCAGAATAGCGCCAGGAAATGTGGGAAATTCAAAGTGGATGAAGAGCGAACGTAAGGACACAATGGTCATGGGAGTGCATTGTGAGGACTGTGCAGCAGTAATGGAATAAGCGCATGCTCACAGAGGCAAATAAAGTTTTTATTTTCGCCATGTGAACCTATTTTAATGCATATATGCAATCTGGTGTAAAGTGATCGATTGTAGCATACCGCAGTTTTTATATAACTAATTTGTTACAAGTGCTTGACAAATTATGGCCTTGATGGCAAGGATACTAAATATTTGGTCTTACAAACAATAAAATTGATATCCTATTAACGTATATGCTGAATATTGCCCCCCTATCCCCCTTCTTCTTTCGTTTCTTTCCCATCCATTTAACTTTTTTCATTCTTCTCCACACTCACCTCAAAAGCCTCCAACCTATCCTTGGCCTCATACCTCAACGACTAAGTTTCCGAGACTTACAAAACAACGTTCCATTTCAATATTTTCTGCAGTCTCTTTATATATTTACTTAAGGTCCTTGTCATTAAATCTCTCCTCTCTGTAAAAGCTTTTTTGCCTATCCTACCTATCCCACTTTCGTCTAAAACACTAAATAGCTAAAATGTTATACCTGCTCAAGGTTATACTCTCCAAATTAAATGTTCATTTTAGGTTTCCTATTTCTTGAAAACCTCTGTTTTCTGCGCATTGATGTTCATTCCATACCTATCACACTGGCTCCGTGGTGAGCTTAGCAATTACTGTAATCCCCTGTCTGATTAGCTTCATCGTCCGAAATTCTTGATTAGTTTCCCATTTACCTTCACTTCTAC
>LYUA01002034.1:37139-49071 GCA_002093875.1 Calopteryx splendens | reverse complement strand
CCCCGTGCCCTTCGTCCCCCTCCCTCCAACCCCGCTCTTCTGCCACCCCATCCTCTCGGGGGACACTGGCAGTGACGAAGGTGGTAACGCGATATCAAACTGGTATAAGAGGGGGTCGGGAGGGGGGGAAGAGGAAGACGGAGAGGGTGGATAGGCGGTGGTGGAGGGTTTGGGATTCGTGGAAGGGTTTCCTTGACGGGAGAGCGTGAATGCAGATGGAATTTTCCTCGCCGCCGTCCTCAGAGAGGTGTGTGGAGAGACGGGTGAGAGGATATGGTGTAGGTGGAGTGAGGACGGAAGAACGTGACAAGTGATTTTTCGTGGGCGGTCTTGGACTTGGCCATGTGAAATTGGTACTGTTACCGAAACTTTTGGTGGTGGATCTGAAAAATTCGGATTAGCGGGTGAAGAATAAAATGAGGCATGATATTTTTGGCCATTTCACCCTCAGTCTCTGTACTTTCCTCCGTCCTCACCATTGTGCCTTATATCTCAAATGTTGGCCATACAAAAGGATAGTTATATTTTCTACATTCATTATCATAACCTGTAGATAATCGACAATATGGGTATTCCTCCTACTCTTTCATCCGCTTAGTTTGATATGCCCGACAAAGTGAAGCTTTTGAGTAATTCCTTCAGTATAGGTAAAATAAAGTGGGTACACTACCCTTCTACACATTTCATATGTTATCGCCTTCGTTGGATTTCTGATTTCAATGTCTTCATTTTTTTAGCCTTGTTACATTTATTTCTCTGTCGAAGTAGGTTTTCATAAAGATAAATACTTATTCTCTCCGTCTTATCAATATTTCAAAACAGGAAAGGTTTTCACTATCAGTAGGTATATCAACCAGAAGGTTGTTTGAATGCAACCCTGCACTCTTCCCTTTTTCATGCTCTCATATGCCCTGATAACTACTTCGCTCTGTGTCGCTCGGTACTTGGCCTACGTATTTGTCTTTTTCGTGCGATCTACCCTTTCATTTTGTATCTTGCGAATGTATTACTTCTCAAGGTGTGGCCATTCTATTCGGTTCTTCTTTTTCTTATCATGCTCCATAATTCCATTTACTCTTCTAATCCTCTATATACTTCATTTCTTATTTTATCTGTTCTTGATTGAAATTCAGCATCCACCTTCTGCTCCAGATTTCGAAAACGTGTGCCATTTTATGGTCTGCTTTCCGTATGAATCATGTCTATGATCAATAAAGTGTCATGTTCCACACGAATGCTTTCACGCAGTGCTTTCCTCATAAACCTATGTTCTTTGAACATAGCAGCAACCTCGTGGTAAAAGGATTCATATCTTGAGCGAAACCTAAGCTTAATCTCTGCCGAGAACCCTTTCATCCCGAGTTATGCTACCACCGATGTAGGTGAAATATTCCACATGCTCTAACTTGCCTATCTCCTCTTACCTGAAAATTTAACTCCGTCTTCTCTCATCACCGTATAATAAAATTCTAGTTTTTATTGGAGTCACATAACTGAAAAAAATAAAATTCCTTGTAAAAATTCGCATTACATTTCTTTCTATATAGGCTCGCTTACATTGTCTATTTTAGAAATCTCATAAATTTGTATAAAAAACGAGGAAGTAAGTTATTCACGCTACATACGATAGGAAAAAATTTAAAGGGATACCAAATACTAAGAGTAAAAAATATAATTTCGGTGATGAAATATTAGTACTATCGAGAAGTAATTTATTTTAAATTATGTAAAAATATCTAGTTACCGTGCCAAATGAAAATATGCCAAAAACGGACGTTGAGTTAAGTTTCCAAACTAACGGAAAAATAAACGAAAGCGTTTATTCAGCAGTCCCTGCCATCAAATATCTCTTAGGTACACCGTGTAATAATTACAACTATCTTTCGTAAACTTGGACAATGATTCTGCTTGTAAAATTAAATTATTAAGATAAGAATTTATAGAAATTGCACTATACAACTAAATTCCAATATTTTCCTACAGAAGTTAGCTTTTTGATAACGTGGTAATTTTTGAGGTTTTTTTTCTCCAGAAGAATTATTCAAGATGTTGAAAGATTATGTCCTCATCAATACTCAAATTAATACAATATATGTGTGCAAAATCATCTAAAGGCAATGTCAATTAGTAACAAAGTAAATTAGAAGACCAAATAAGTTACGAGAATAGGTACATATTTACTTACGAAGCACGTCTAAAAAGGATCCGACCTTAGATTTTCACGTGCTACTTCAAGACGTTAAGTTGGTGACACTTTCCACAGTGGGGGGGATACCTTCTTGCGCATGCCTGAATTTTCGCATCATCACGTGTGAGCATCACTCGCTGTATAGTAGCCATTGTGTGAAGTACTCTCCTGCGTGTTGGTCGGATTTTCAGTTTGCTCAAGATAAAAGAATGTGTAGAGCAGAGATGCCGCATCACGTTTTGTCAGAGGCTTGGTGCTTCCCAAGCCGAAGCAACTCAGCATGATTCGACACGTGTTTACAGATGACACCGTAGGCGAAACCCAAAAAAAAAAAATACCTAATCCGATTAAAAAATTACCCCATATCCGCTGAGAGATTATTTAATCCAAAGACATATTTTGCTGCAAATTATTCTTAGAAAACCTACTTTTTTCACGATCCCACTCTCTCTGCTTTATGGTTGCTCTCTTGTCGTAAAGCCTTTTTCCTTTCACAATGGCAATTTTAGTTTTTACCAATTCTTTATCATTAAAATAGACCGAAAGCGGCACAACAGTTTTCCCAGCGGTGTTGATTTGACCAATTAGTTTATTTATCTCCTTTTTATGCAAAAGCAATTTACGTTCCCTTTTCGGCTTATGATTTCTCCTGATCAGTGTTTTTGGAATCCGCAAGCGGCTCGCAGTTGGAGCTTTCGTCGAGAAGGTGAGTAATTTGATAATGGAAGATCGTCGTTTGACAGCATGGGAAATTGATGGCAAGGTTAGGATCAACAAAGACTCCGCACGTTCTATTTTACATGAGAAATTGGGCATGCACCGATTGGCTGTGTGAAATTTGTTACGCCAAATATTACTACTTTACGACCGACGTTGAAAACTACTTTCTAATGCCAATTTCCTCTCATGATATGCATGATGACCTAGATGCTCACTATATTTCTGCACTGTGGAGTATAGTAGGCATAAAAGCTCATCTCCTGGAATGAAGACTAAATTGTGAAGCATACCTACCAAGATATTTACAAGAAATGTCCTTAGTTATAATTTAAGATTACCATTTAAAAAGTGAGTTTTGAAGGAATCTACATTGTACCTTCCTAAAATTTTGTCTTAGGATTTTGTACAGACTTTTTACATTTACACATTTCATATTAGGGGTTCATCTATACGCCACACTTTCGCATCTATGCGTCCCTTTCTCCCTTGTTAATCTGATTAATGATCTTTTAAATTTTATCTATTAGTAGGTACCATTTGCATATTAAAGGTTCCGTAATGACTAAATCAAATAAGGATCGATTTCAATAGAAATAAATATCTAGTCAATCCAAAATATATCCTCCTGTAGGATCACACTTTACGTTATCACGTTAATTACCATAAATACGCAACTAAAAGAACAATTCCTAATCAACTACAAATTAATTGCGGCATATTAAAGAAACTAAAAAATATAGAAAATTAAAATTTTGAACGATTGGTTCATTTCTTCATAGATAAAAGTTAATTTATGTTCTAGTTACTCTGAGTCTTTGAACGACAAGGAAACTCGCTTGGGTTTGAAACACGCAGATCCCATTACGGGCGCTGAACCAGCTGCTCTGCAAACGTTGTGATACCGAACGAACCATATTTTTCTCTTAAAGTACATACACCTAAGGTAGTCTTTCTTGCCGTCAAGTTACGAACATGTATTCCAAACAGGGTTAAGGTGATACTTAAAGCGCTCTTCACGCGAATGCCACGTCTAGTCCTTCAAAACGGCCAACCGAGCGCGCGCGTTCGCAGATCCGATAATCGTTTCTATCGCCACCTCCTCTCCTCCTCCCAGATCCCATCATCTCACCGACTCCCGGGGAAGAGGAGGAGAAGACCTTTCGGAGCCGCGTGGACGCATTCCGCCTCATCATCAACACCACTCGGGGGATGTCACTCCCCCGGACCGAGCATGAGGTGTTTCCCCTCCCTCCCCCCCCTACACACACACACACACACCTCTCCCCCCCTCTGCCTCTCTTTCTCCCTCCCATGTCCCCTTCCCCCCACTCGTTCTTTTTCTCGCAAACCTTTCTTGTCTCCTGCGTCACGCCACATCTAAACAAGGATGGAGTTGGCCGTGCGAGTGGTTTCTCGTGTTCACCGGATAGTGGAGGGCCGGCGAGGGCAGGAAAGGAAAAAAAATAGAGTAATTTGGGCTCGGAAAGCAAAAAGGGAGAGAGGGAGGGGTGGAAGAGGATAAGACGAAGGGGGAGAGGGATTGGCGGGATGAGATAATAAGGGTAGAGACACTCGGAGAAAAATTATATGGTATATATTTCACTGTTTTTGAGTTCCATCACTAGGTACGTTGGAGTGTAGTTTCCAGGGGTTAGAAATTAAAAATGGAACAAGCAATTTCATATAGGTGATGGTCAAATATATGAAAGTTTGAATTTACCTAACAATAACTTAGGAAAACAAAGAATACCTCTAACAAGGACCAAAATATACTACAAGGGGCATTATATGTTGCCATCGTAATCATACATACTTCATAGAATATCCTGATCTTGCTAGTAGGGGAGGATCACAAAAAATGACTATGGTAGGGAGTAACATAGGAAGGAAGCGATTCAGAATTAATACTAAATACTCTCCTAGTTAGCTTACATTCGTTTATTAAGTTTCAAATCAAAAGGAATTCAACTGTCGTAATGAATTGATAAGTGGAACAATCAACTGATAAATGATTTGTAATATGCCTACAAGAGCAATTACATTTACGGTTACAATTTCAAAGAGGAAACTATCTCTTCTTCACGTTTGCGTTGACGTAGTTTCATAAATCCAACCTTTCTTTCCGCTTCCTTTCACTCTACTTGGAAAACAATCGATCGCCAGCAATAATTTTTGCTTCCTGATGACCGACTTTTAAAAATTCTTTCCAACCAATAGGTTTTCATAGAAAATTTAGCGAGAGCTGTTTCGGAACGGATTGCTGATTCAGTCATTGCGATGCGATAGCTCGAAAAAGTGTGTGTCATTGCAATGCGGAATTCCAGAATAAATTGGAATTCCTCGAAGTTATTAAAGGATAAAGAGAGTAATTAACTTCTGCGGAAGAAGAATTACACGATGCATTATTTCTAATTACATATCGACCATTCCAAATAAGCGCTAACCGTTTTTCGCCCTCAAAGTAGAAAACATACGAGTGAACTTTGCTTGAGGTAGCATCCATGCAGGCATTATCCTCTTCAAAAAACTTCAATCGTGGTTAATGCAATGGAAGCTTTCTTCCATCAATGCACTATGATCACATAAATGTCCAAAATCAGAGGAAGATGCATTAATTTAATCATTCAGGAGATAGGAAGTATAAACAAAGCTTCGATATAAATTTTGGAATTCCAAAATAAATTCCGGCATAGTAATTTTATCATGAATATAATGCCCAAAATGTGTGTTACATTTGATAAGTTCAAATCTTTATCATGTTACCTCGTACTCCACAAGAGATAAAATACTTACAAAAATAATCTGAACCAGACACTACAATTTATTATGAAGTTACTAAAAGGTACACAAACTCAAAATAAAAATCAGATTTTTAGTAGCATATAATATTTACTATGCCATTTATTGTGGAATAATAAAGCTTGAGGAGACTTATATTACATACATGCTTTACACCGTATCAAATAATGACGGAGATAGTATGCCAAATTTCAAGAAGGGCATTTGGTACCAGAAAAATACTTGCGTTGCATTAGCTGAAGTAGTGCGACAAAATTGCTAAAACTCTTTGACTCCAGATGAATGCAGAAAGTTTTCAGGACAACTATCTGCAAATTGAATCTCCTCCCACTCTGTAACAGAACTGGACTCCCCTATATCTCTCCCCCATCTATCTTCCTGATTCTCGAAGCATAATGCATGCCATCTCCTTCCGTTTCATTGAAATGCTTTTGTTTTCTTCTTTTTAATTCTCATTGCTCCCGCACCGGCCCCGCTCCACCCATCTCGACCCTCGGCATCCCGTCCGACTCTTGCCTGATTCATCTCCTCCTCGAACGTATCCCCTTGAATAAAAGCCCCGCGGAAACAAATGACCGTTCCATATCGTCCTCGTTCGACTCGGATTGCGACCTTCTTCATAGGGAACATAAGCGACACGATGTCGTGGGGAAAGCTCCAAGCGGGATGGGAACACCGTGGAGTCGAATTTCACCTGGAGAGATGGGGGAGGAGAGAATGACGAGAGGTTGCAATTTCCTCAAGCGATGGGGGGGAAGAACGAAAAAGTTTCCTTTAAAAAATCGACACGGGAAAAGAAGGAACAATATTGGGGTCTCGGGTATGAGAAACAAAAACGTGGCGCCGCTCTCAACAAAGAATCAGCGGAAATTGGTTCCCAGCCTTCCATTCCCGCCTCCTGCACCTGTCCATCGTCTCTCGAATTAAACACTCCCTTTTCTGCTACTCGCCCTTCAAACCCTCATCCCTTCTTCATGTTTTATGCATTGTTTCTTTCTTTAACGGTTTTTACCCAGTATTTTTCATACTTTGCTTAACTCATTCTCGGCTATAGTTTTACTCCCTTCGAGCTGCCCAGTTTTTAACGTAACTCGGATTATATTTATATGCATATATGCACCACGAAATTCATTTCAGTAATCATTAAAGTCTCATAAGAGGCTGTCTCGGAGTATGATGAAACGCATATTGTTATTTTTTATGCAAAAAAAGTGATGGTAAAATTTTCTCCCCCATCTTCCTTTTTCGTAGTAGGACGAAAAATATCCGAAACATCCATTTTCTATTGCAATGTTTTCCTGTTATAAAATTATTTGCCAATTGAATTAGTTCATTACTTCAGTGATAATATATATCCTGCTTATTACTTATTCCAAGATTTTAAGCATTAATGAGAAAAAGAATGAAATCATTATGCTTACTTTTTATTACTGCCTCATACCAATATTATTTTCGCAAGTATTTCGTTTTTAAAGACTTAAATTCGTCCATTTCAAATGTATTACTTTTGCTATGAATCAGTGCTACTGAATTTTATTTTTCACGATGGAATTTTTAGTCACTATTACTTCATTCTGCATTTCTATGCTGATTCATTCTTATTCTTATAAACATAAAACTCATGTATTGATTATTTTATATTTTGATGTTGAAATCTTAGAGTTATTTTCTGCACAAAAATTTCGGCATCAATTATTACTCTCATGCTCACTACTGAGTGTTCATCAAAACGGCTATCATAGTAAAATTCAAATCACTTCCTCGTACCTTTATCTATCGTTCATGGAACAGAGATATCCATTCTGGGAAATGTCATTTATCCATTTTTTTCGTTTTCACGAACTTGCCGAGTAAATAAAATGAATGAAGTTCGAATCTCTAAGAATGTATATGAGAGCTTATTTTTTAATTTAAATGAGAGTAAGGGTTGGGCCTAGAATGTTTTTGGTGGATGTGGTTGAAATGATTCTTAATATGAGAAATATTTGAAATATCAGAGGAAAAATACCACATATAAAGCATGTATCGATGAAAGAAATTTAAAATAATAGCTTAGATGAAAGTAATAAAAATGAAATTTTCCATAAATCTCAACCTAAAATTATACTTTTCGACATTTACATCGTCAAATAGAAATAGCTTGAAGATTATACATACATGTACGAATTTGTATACTTTGTCTTTTTTATATTAGCTACGAGCATATACTAAATTAAATCCGTTTTTTAAAGAGTTTATTTATCAGAACACTCAAGGTAGTCCCCAGTTTGATTGAAATAAAATGCAAATTGAAAAGTTCTTGAGAGTCGTTTCTCTTTTTCCCATCTAATATTTCTTCATTTGTTAGGTTGTTGAATTACGATATTACCTTTATCCCCCACGTTAAGATTCCTAGTGAAATTTCTCCTTCTGTCCACTTCATTAATTCTACTCTACTTAACTGTTGATTACCTACTCATAGGAAATCTATTTTGCTGTGTCCTAGGATACCTCCAGTGCAAATAAGTAACCGATCCCTGTCCCTCCAACCCTTATCTCTCCCTTTTTCCCCTTCCTCCACCTAACCCTCCCCCTTTCACCACTATTCCTACTCACGAATAAACCCATTCCCATCAATCGCCTATTTTCTCTAGAAATATTTCTTATTTTCTTAGTATACTTTTTCATAGAAAGACGGGGAAAGAGCTCAAGGGTCGAAATGTTGAAAGAGAGTTACATCTCTGCTCTATTCATTCTTGGATGAATTTACTTTCCTTTACGAGGTCAAAAGGTTAGGGAGAAAGTATCGTAAGAGAAACCTCGGAATAAATTAATTAAGGTGGTCGGAGGGAAAAGAGGATCATGCGTTTTCCCTTATGCAACCCTCTCCCTTTCAGCACTCGGTCTCCCTCTTTTGACCTAAATCATGTGCCCCCTTATCAAACATCTTCGGTGTTTCCATTGGAGTGAATGAGATAGATGAGGTAATTACGATGCAGGTGTCTCTCGTATCGATGATCGCGTGTATGATTCCCTACATACTTCGCGAGAACTAGAAAATTGATTATCACTTGGGTTTTACTTTTAGTGGCACTACAATGCAATGCTCAAATGATATATGCACTCGAACTAAAAGACCTTTTCTAACATAATGCCACAATATTTATCCGCGAATTAATTTTTGAGAAAAAATAGGTAATACAAAAGTTAACTTCGCAATTATCATAGCTGATATAAATTTTTGTATCTTATTCAGTACCAAAAAATATTTTATTTTCTGCAATTGATCAAAGCTGAAACCTGAGATAATATAATGGATATAAGTACAGATGTAAAATCCTCCCAGGATCGTTCAACGTACGTTTGGATGAGACAGTAAAATAACCACAAAGAAAATGAATCAAGGGAATTTACCTAAATTGAGAAAAACAAATAATATTCTACGTCTTGCAGACGAAATTTGGAGTGAAAGAAAAGAAACCAGGAGAGCTGCTTGAATCCTAGACGTAACGGAGGAAGTATTTATATAAAACAGCATAAAAATCCATACAAATGAAACTTAAATCCTATTACTGGAAGTGGAAATTTGAAGGCAACTGGTACAAAGGGATTCGATCAAGTAGAGTATTTCGCCTAAGAATAGCATTAGTGGAGAAGGCGTTCTGGAGTTAGAGAAAATACTTTTAAAACTATGGCAAAAAACATGTACTCGGTACGTGAAAACACTCACGCGTATTTCGTTTGGAGAAAGAAATTCGATTTATCAAAGAAATGGGCCGTTGGAGAGGAAGATCAAGGAGGAAGAAAGATTTCAAAATCAGGTTTCAAGTTGAATGCTGAAAAGCAAATGGACTGCAAAACTGTGAAATAAGGAAGAATTGGAGACAGTAGTAGAAGTTAAGGAAATGGAGCAATTTCATATGGAATATAACAACTTGGATAGGGTACTCAATAGTTGGTAATGTTTTTCTTAGGAACAAAATTGTATAGGCCCCACGAGAAAAAACACGCTCAAGAACAGGGACCAAATGAGCGGGATATAAGATAGGAGATTTATCAGAATTCAACATAATTTGATAGAAGAGTGAATACAAGTCTGCATTCATCCAATCTTATGATTGCACTACAACTTACTGGCGTGCAATACTTGACACATTTATTTAAATTTCAGAGTAATTTTCGAATATTTTCAGTTTCTAAGCTCCCCACGTGGGATTTCAAGGTTCGATTACCGTGTTAAGATACATTGGCCGTATTTGTATTTCATATCAAGTCAGGTTGAGTAAGTCAAGCAAGAAAAATTGATTGAGATGTATTTTTGAAAGAGTACAGTGAATAAATTCAATCCCTGTTCGTGTCCCCTAACCAAATCGAAACAAAATTTTTAATACGATGTCCCAATAAAAGTACGTTAAACCGATACAATAATTGCAATTTTAATAAATGAGATAGACATCTTTAAGCCATTTTACAAGCTTATTTTACAAGCTTAGGTTTTACAACCTATATTATCAAAAGTGATGGGCATGACCTAAAAAAAATTGAAAAACTTGAGAAAATTTTGCAGATAAAATGTCCACTCATTTTCGACACAAATGGAGTGAAAATAATATAAAAATACAGTGTTATGCTAACCAAACAATTTACACAAGTGAAATAGGTATCTCATAATTGAGAGAGATAGTAGAGCATAATTCTTTGTAGCAAAAAATAAATATTTCAATTTAGTTACAAAAAGAAAGCACTTTTGCCGATACCTGCCCAATATTTTTCATTTAGTACTGAAGTTCATGAAAGAGATAAAGGAACTACATTTATTAAATTTCTTGATTCATTCTAAAGCAGATTTTGAGGCTTTTACCAGTTAAATAAACAGCAACCATTAACAGGCAAAGCATACTACCCTGATGTTTATTTATTTCAGCTGGAAGAGCTATCTAATTAAAGAACGAAACCTTTAGAAGCAAGTTGTGGTATAACTAAAAAAAACGTCCATTTTAAAATTGTTTCTTCCAGTGATATAAATTTCACCTGATACCCGCATTAATTCCAAGCCTTATATTTCAACTCCCATTGAGAAAGGCAAAATGTCGTGAGTCCAATCCAAAAGAAATCTACTGTAAAAGAGATTTCTAGAATGACTTGGGTATTCAGGTGAGGGGGGAAATTAACCCCCCCAAAATCCAGATCCAAAACTAATTTTAAAATATTCTTGGTTTTATTAATGCATTAAAGACAAAAAATATGGAAAATCAGATCGGTACATGTTAGAAAAAGTGCTTGTTTTATTTAAGCAATTATACCTACGCTAAAATCTCAGTTACCAGTGTACAGGATGCCAATTAATCGGATGTACCTGAATGAAAACCCCAAAGTAGTTTCCTGTCTACGCAATACCGGTGGCACACCCAGAAATATTGCATCTTTTACCGTACCCACGGGGGAGAGAGAGGGGAGTGTCACGCGCTAGTTACATTGTGCATCACGTAATTTGGTATTTATGCTCTTTACGAATACGCTAACAGGAATACTGTACGGAACGTAGTTTTATCGATATAACGATTTGAATTGGGATTTTATTCTTAACACATTCGGTCGGCCTTAAGTCGCCTCATACTATCTGCATCGTTGAACGTAGTCTAATATAAAACAAAATTTGACGGGTATATTTTTCCCGCGTCTGAAGTATGTTTACGGAAAATTGCAGTCGCGAAAGATAATTGTTATCCTACCTGCCGCTGTCTTATAATATGGAAGCTAACAGTGATGGAAATTTTAAATAATAACGGAGGAACTTTCGACCATTAATGACTTAAAACAGAAAATATTCCCCATTAGTGCATGCATCAATTCGTTTCTCCCAGGTTAATTGTAACGGGATTTGCCAATGTAAACGAAGTTAGAAAATGGCACGAGTAAATGCTTTCTCCTTGCAGATTAAAACAAAAATAAATTACCGCTCGCACAAGTTTGAAACTTGCTCGCTTCGTTGACATTGGGGCTCCTCTTTCCATGCACAACGTTTTTTTTTACTCTTCGATTAATTATCCTTTTATTCGTAGCGGAGCCTCCGTTCCCATTACGTTCGAGTGATATACCATTCACTCCCCCTACTCTCTCTCTCTCTCTCTCCCTCTCTCTTCGCCTCCTCCCTCTCTCATTAAGTCATCGTCTTCATGTCCCCACGGCACTAATCACCCTCCCCCTCCATCATTTATCTCCTCATCATCGTTTCACCCACCCCCC
>LYUA01002034.1:10702-21503 GCA_002093875.1 Calopteryx splendens | reverse complement strand
ATACATATATGTATATATACATACACATATTATATACATTTACACACACACGTGATTTCATGCCCACCTTGCTTCCTCTCCGAGTACCTTACTCCCTTCCTGGCCCTTATTTCATCCTTGGTTTATTTTTTTCTGTGTTAAGGAGGAGATTAAGGCCGACGTAAATGATGCATTGGGTTTAATTTAGGGAAAAGTTATGGCTTGTCATTTTGTTTTCTGCATGCGCTCCAACCAGTAATAAAGGATTCGCCTGTTGGTAATTTATATTTATTTGGAGTACCCACCCTCTTTTTTTCTCCCTGCTGATTTCAAAATTTATGCTCCAGAGTGTTTCCTTTCCTCAAAACTACCTCTTTCACAATGGTTTCTCTTTTTTATGCTTCGGATTTTCAATTTTAAGGCCTCCACGTGTATCACAAGCCCTAACTAAGCCTTTTCCTCTTCATTTGCAAGCGCGCGTCTCCTGGCTCTCTGAAACTCAAATAAGTTAACTCGTTCAACTGTTTGTTTCAACTGTATAATTACTAAATGAAACTGAAAAAAACTAGATAGCATTTATTTCCATTTAAAATATTTCATCAAACGTAGATTATGTATCATTTAAGTTAATATACCTGAAATCTTTTGTAGTAGAGTGGATATTCCTTGAAATATTTATATATTGTTGAAGCATAATGGTTTTCCTGATCAAATTAACTGTTTAAAAACTATTATGTCTTGTATCCTATTCCAATTGAAGTTCCCTTTCGTGCCCGCGGTCATATTGTCATGCTTCGTATCTTCACTAAAACGCATCATGAATTTAAACTAGTCTAACGCTTTCCACTATCACAGTGAATTGAAAAATAGCCTTTAACTTCACATCGCAGTGCATTTTCAACATGTATAGCTTCGAGTCCACAGAAAGACTGAGGACAGCTTCCTTTATCACCTTGGCAATGCCAAAAAAACTCAAAATAAAATAGGTACGTCTTATACTCATTGCACCTTGTAAACTCTTAATCCCAACAGAATGGAGTTTGTTTATCTCTGCGTGAAAGCAGCAGAGAACTCGAGATGAACCGCAAAGCTAGTGACAAAAAAAATCAGAGAAAACTGCATAGATATGGATCTCAAAGCCCTTAAGGTGAACGTAATCTCTCCATATATCTTTTCTCCGTCCCTTTTTTCTACGACGGAGCCTAGAAAATCTTTGGCAACCGTTTCCCGACGCAAAGAGGTAAATCCAGCCTGAGAAAATAATGGCGGATCACGCCCTTTACATAAAAGCTGAGTCCAAGGTACAAGACGGTCCACGATTTACTCATCGATGGTGGGTGCAGTCTTAGCGCTGACTAGATAATGCAGGATAAGTGAATGAAAGATTTGAATGAAAGTTTTCTAAATTCATGGATTCTTAAATAAAGGCGGCTTCTTTTCTGCATAAAAAAGTTAGAATAATGTAATAATTAGTAACAAATTAAAAAATCGGTCATCAAGAAGGAAGGGTCTTAAGCTGAAAGGTGCCTTTAAAATGTTTAATTTTTCGGGGTTATTAACTGCTTGCATAAATATTTCTTTTAGTTCTAAATGAAACATACTTACCCACTTCCATCTACCAACACATCTCATTCCCTTAAATAGCCTTATATCAAAATTAGAATAAAATATTTTAGGTTTAGATTTATGGGTATATATCTAA
The DNA here is from genome assembly GCA_002093875.1 of Calopteryx splendens. Classification (NCBI taxonomy): domain Eukaryota; kingdom Metazoa; phylum Arthropoda; class Insecta; order Odonata; family Calopterygidae; genus Calopteryx; species Calopteryx splendens. Next base: position 19,822 of record LYUA01002034.1, on the reverse strand, counting down.
AAAGATTAGACGTTGTGTAAAGGCTTTAAATACATAAGAGGCATTGCATGTACTAGTGTACATGCCTAAGACTTGATAATTCATTTTCATTCCACAACCCTACAAGCATACGTCAGACGTTATTTAACGAATCTCAAGTGAAAAGTTTCATCAACAATTTTTAACTTATTCTATAACGGTTCAAACATTTTAATCAATGTTTTCCCCGATTAATTTACAAGAATTTTACATTAATCATCACGTTTTAAGTTAAGCTATTTGTTGAAAAATACGGCCAATAGGTATGATTAAATTGATATGATTAAATTAAAATGATTAAACCATACGTTGCCATGTCAATTTTCCTTCAGTAGCGTTTCCGCCCGAGTAAAAGTTATTTCGTTGGCAGTTAAAGTCATTCTCGTCACTGAAATGTTTTCTTCTGTTTGTTGCTCCCTTGTACCACCATGCTGCACAGCGGAAAACATGTCACAGTGAGTAATGGTCACCTCGCATAGTGGGTTATGGAGGTGGAGTAGGGCTTCATGCGGGGAATATGGGTTACGGCCCAGTTAGTATCCGAACATTAGTTAGAGGAGCCGGAAGATGCCAGAAAAATCGAGTGGATTGAGATAGGGCGGTACCCAATGGTACTACCCAATTCCAAGTTTTAGTTTCACTTCGCAAAATCCGATGCTTTAAATCAGTTCCCACCGTACTTCCCTTTGATATTTGTCAGAGTCGAATAAAAATATTCTTGTTATATTTTATGAATGACAAAACGCAAGTTATAACAAGAGTTTCTGATAAGTTTCAACAAATAGTATCTTTCTATCCTTTGTCAAATCCAAAATAGTGTGTTCCCCCAGTTGTCAAGATATTTGTTTAGGAAATCTCGTTCGCTAACATATCGTAGCTAGGTGTGCTTGGAGCCGGAAATAAATCATTTAAATACCTAAATAATATAAACCCTATGCTAACCAAAAATTTTCTACAATTACGACATTGATAACTAACTTTTACTGCACTTATTTGTACACAATCTGGTTACTTGTTCAATATATATTTCTTTCTTGATATGATATGAGTATTTTTTATTTATTGTACTAAGCACTGTAAAATTACACACGCACTGCAAAAAATTCAACTATAAAATTACGCATGTACCCTTAAAGACCCTTAAAGCCTAGACCCTTAAATTTCGAGCATTTGATACGAGGTACTTCCATGTGATAAAGTGAGTCAATGACGTCCGCGTTTGCTTCCCTTCTTCACAATCAAGTACAGCACCAATCTCTTAACTAAATCCATAGGCGAAAAGGATGGTTAATAATGAGATTTCTTTTCCTCCCCGTGTCCAGGCCAGGTAGACCTTTGGACGGTGTCCGGGACGGGTTGCAGTTGCCCGCGGGACGGAGCGACACCCGGCGGGGTCCCGGCCTCTTCCACCTCGGGGGTGCATCCTACTGGTGAGGATGACTGCGCCTGCTGCGTCAAGGATGGTGGGTGCCCTTGTGGTGCCGTCTCGCCCAGGAGGTGCACCCAGTGCGGCATGGAGCAGCACTGCGTCCACAGTGAGTCCGCAACTTGTTCTTCTTTGTCCCTCTATTGAATACGCACGCGTCAGGCCACCCTCTTGGAGAGAGGAGGAAGATCCGTTGCTGAGTCAGCCATTTCACTGCCCCCGCCCTTGAATTGCCACTAATCTTGACTTAAAATGAATTCTCGAAAAGGCGCCCCCAGCCCCCGCGAATCGGACGGTTCTGATTCAAACGGATCACCGCTCATAAAGTAAAGTACTGAGAACATTGTCCGCAGCACGAAAAAAAGACTGAAAATTTAACTGCTCCTTCTATCCTTATCCGTCCCAATTTCACTGTTGGTGGGTGGACTGGGTCATCCCTCCACTACTCCATCTTGTCCAGGATTGTCTTTTCGCTCAAATCCACATCGGATAGAAAATTTAATACCGACTCCAAATTTCAAAAAGCTGCTTCGAAAAATGGTTAATTTAGCATTTTCCCTGATGTAACAGACACACCGTGCTTGTGCCATGCTCCCTTCACTGGGTTTAGTTTATTATCCCAATTCGATTCAGGACAATGAAGGAAAAAACCTATTACCGAAGAATCCACGAAAGCAGTTCCTCATGTCTTCACAGTGCCTGAGAGGGAAATTACACACCCTCCCGGTAGGGGCAACTGAATCATCCGCATCCAGAGCACCACCGGAGCCCTCCCTCCCCCCTCCCCAAATAAAGTCGCAAGGAAAAGTGTCATGAACGCCTACTCTTTGATCCCCATGGAGGTCCTCTTTTCCCCTCCGCCCGTTTGTGATTGCCCACCCTCTTCCTGGGGGCGATGTTTCACGACAACCCCCGTCCGCGATCCTTGCGTGGGCGCGTAGGTATACTCCATGCAAATATGGATGCACACTTCCTCTTCGAGAGTCACTCGAAAATCGATCGTTGAAGTGTGAGCCTCGACAACTGTAATTGAAAATTTTTATATTCTTCATCATGGGTCCAATTCGGACATTGCCTATCCGATCAGGTTCATATTATGAGTCACACCGATCTTTAAAACCGGCTCCTACAGCATCGTCTTGGTGGCTGAAAGCTGTATCTAAACATCTGGCTGTAGGGGGACGAATTCGACAGCCTGCCCGGTCCGACCTGCTCGTCTATGTGTAATATGCCTTGCGGGGATGGAATGTCTTCTTCAGTGTATGAAAGACCCTATAGTATCATGTGCTTTCCTAGTAGCTAGCGAGAGCGAAGGGTTCTTCCACCCTCATTTCTCAATCAAATCTTAATACACTCACCGACGTAACTCTTTGAAGTTATGTAAATTAGATTTATTAAATTAATTTAATCATTTTTAACATATTATTCTGATACTATTTAATATTTTATGACTTAAACCTCCTTGTCTTCCATTTTAAATTAAGAAAAGTTTAAGTTAAACAATACCTCTAGTTTAATTTGTCATTCCATTTGCATTCCAACCATCTGTCGAAAACCGATTCCTTTGATCCTAAATGAATGTGTTTCATATGTAATTTTCGATGGGTGAGAGAAATCCGTGATTTCCTGTGGAATTTAGACAATTCAGCATATATATATCGATTCCATCTTTTTTTATCATAACTTATGGTGAAAGTAGGCCAATAACAATGGTGAATAGGTAGTTAATTGGGATCAATAAATTGTGGATAGAAAGATTAGGCAATACGAAAGATCCGCGCGAGGCACAGAAACAGGCACTAATTTTTTTTCAGAATATAAAATGAAAGTTAAAAATGACATTTCCTGTATATGGAAGCCAGTAAAAGTCTCGACTTTTTCTCCCTTAGGAAACTCAAATCCTTTTTTTTACTTTCTAAACATGATTTTAAAGTGCATCATTATCGTAGGGGTGGTTTATTTCGCTTTCAATCTGGTCAAAATACCAACATTAAGCATTAACTGAATGGAGTGAAGGCACTTATCAATGAGTTTCATTTTTTTTATCTACATGTATTTTATAAACTCCTTTGCACGCATAAATATTAATAGAAAAATCAATTAAAGAGTATTAGTAAATTTTCGAAAAGGCGACATTTTTTTTGGCATTAATTAGTGGCTTTAACTTTTTGTTAATACGAACTTCTTTTCCTTCATATCCTCTTAACGAATTTTAATGAGACTCAGTTAATGATTAATAATTGCATTTACAATTTTAAATACAGCATAACATTAAAACTTTATTTCATCAAGAATCGCTTGATATATTATTCTGTGACCATCTTTAAATTAATAAGTACCCCCGAAATATATGGATTTTATAATAATCGTTGGAACATGGGAAAAAATCTGATATCCAGAGTTTTTATGATGATTTCTCCATTATTTCTGTAAGTGCAATTACATGCGACCATTTTTTTTTAAATGCGACCGAAATGTCTTGTGAATGTTTCCACTCTCATGGCTCCTGAAAGGTGAGGTTGGCACGAGGAAAAAGATACAAGAGAGAGGAAATTTAAGCGTGGCCGATCAATTAGCTGAGTGCTTCTCCGAAGGCCCTGCCGGAAAAAGTATTTTTTCCAAGTTTCATTTCAGATGGCCCGGGGGCAAGGAGTGAAAGGGCAAAGGGTGACACCTTCTACTCCCAGAGTCCTCTTTTTTTCGCGGCTACGGCCATCCTTCCGGGTGGTGCCATTGTCCTATTATTCTGTACTGCCCGCACGAATTCCCAAGGTTCTACCAATTATCAACTCTCCCCCATTTCTTCGTTCCTCTCTCTCTCTCATCCATTCTCTCCTTCCTCCTTTGCCCATTGTCCGTTTCCACTTGCGCCCGTTCGCTCCTTGGCACTTTTCGTGAGGGGAGAGAACTTGGCGCCGCCGCCGGTCAGATTTTCGGAGGCCATTTCCATCAGACATCCGCGGGAAAACTCTTAGCCGAATTGCTTTTCATGGAATTGGATGACGGTTTTATATAACATATAGCCGGTAAATGTGTCGATGCCACTCGTTCCCGTAAACAAGAAAGTTTCGGAAACAATGTCTGTGGAGTAGTTTTTTTTAGCGCAACCTTCCTGAATAACTGAATAAATTGATAAAGTCCTCCTAAAATCCTCAGACACTGCGACCAGTTACATTATTTCTCACCACCCTCAGCACCGTAGTTCAGTTTTAAGGACAAGGTGTTAAATTTTTGTGGTGAGTTCTCAAATTATTCCAATATTTTATAGATATAAGAAGCACTAAGTATTACGACTAGTTTCTTTATAAATGTCATTGGAAGAATTATTAGATTTTCTTATTACTTGAACATGATTTTCCAAATAGTTAAGCCTGACACCATCGATTTCGAATATTTTCTGTCATTTCCTCCAATTTACCTTACTCTTTGCGCACCATTTGAAGATATTTTGGCTACCACATCAAACTCGAGCAACAAATTCCTCATTTATGACTATGAAACGATAAAGAAGAAACCTGCAATTCACGTTAAATATGACAAAGTATAAAATTTCTAAAGGTGTCATACAATCGAGATTCAAAACCTGGCACTGGATTGTGGAAAAGCATAACTCTATGGTTCGTCGTTTTAATATTTTCAACCTTCCTACGCTGAGGACAACCGCCGAAGGATCGTATCAGTGGCGCATTTTGATGACGCAATCCTCCTTCCACTCACATAGAACCCTGTAACTACAACTGGCCGGGAATCTACTCCACTTTCTTAGAAGAATTCCCAAGACACTGGAAACATGCTTTCCTCGATGGATGTCTACGTTCCTTATGTCGAAACATATTGTTAAAAGGTCCACCCTTTAATAGTTGCATAATCTTGAAGTAACCCATTTTGTGTTTCAACTACTACATTCAATCCACCTCAAATCAGCGTAGTTCCTTATTCCAAAGAGGAAAAATACCTGCGGGTTTTTATCGTGATTTTGTCAAAGAAGCGATGTAATATGATAAAGACAAATTCGCTGAAATTACAAATATAGTCTTTTAGACAGATATAGCTCAAGGTTGACCAACATTATTAGGCAAAAGAAGCAATAAGTAATCCTAAATTAAATTCTACTCTTTTCAAAGAAACTGCGGGAAATGCCGCGACAGTATCTTCAATGGAGTCACTGTCAGCTGCTGTGCATACAAATGCGAAAAATTCACAGTGTAAAAATCATTCGCGTGAACCGGGACTCGAACNNGCGAAAAATTCACAGTGTAAAAATCATTCGCGTGAACCGGGACTCGAACCCAGATCCCTCGATCTCCGGCCGAGTGCTTTAGCCAGTAAAGCTACCCAGGCGTCCTCTTTCACTGTGAATTTACGGATCTACGAATTTATTCTACTCTTTTGTTAAATTAAAACGAATCTTTGAACTGTATAAAAGTAATTGAAGTAGCTGTCCTTATATGAAGATAGTTTTATAACATGTACTTTAACAAATATCCATAATTGCATGTGTAAACGATTTTTAGTAACATGCACCCAGGATTTCAGAACTCATCTTCCATAGGGATAAAAAGAGGAAATGGGTCGAATTTTATTAAAACTGTTTCACTTAAAACTTCCGGGTGTGTTGCTGCTAGCCCATAATTTAATTCCTTTTATTCTTTTAATGTGGATAAAATATCTAATGTTTGAATTATATAACGCTATATTATATAAAACGATTTTTGATATTACCCATTACAGCATTTCATAGAGTGAACTATCTTCCATTTTGTTCTCATGCGTTTTTTTTCCTTAAGCGTACAAGACGAAATAAATTTATATTTTCCTTACCAGCGCTTTATAAACGGAAATTAAAGTTTTTACCTTTTTAGGTTAATTTTGTATGAATAACGGTCGCAATATGATTAGTATTGCACAATTACTTCTAGGAAAGGAAAAAAATACGGTTTAGCAACCAACCCATTAGCGTTTGTCCTACTACAAGTATCCTCGCATATCAACCATCTAAATAATATTCTATTTCTATTGCTGTAGAAATTTTAGGTGATTGATAAAGAAATGAGTTAAGCACTTGACTAATGACCTTAAGCGTCCTTAAACACTACAGAGTCAATATAAATCCATCAAACAAAAGCAATAATTGGAACATTTCTCATTCCTCCTTTCCTCCAATCCTCTCCCTTCCTCCAATCCTCTCCCTTCCTCCAATCCTCTCCCTTCCTCCAATCCTCATTTTTCACACACTTATGAGTTCTATACATCATTTTGTATATAATGCACCAGAACGTAGTTTTTACCCCTAATCATGAATTTTTGCATTAGAGCTAAATCGCTGGTAAAACCTATTTACGTAATGAGCACTTAAATATTTTTTTAAATGCACGCAAATATCACATGAAGGGAAGAGGGAAAGGAATTTTTCGTGCCGATTCCATGCCATCTTTCATGCACAATCAAAGCACACTTACTCATAACTATCTGAATGAAAAGGTCATTTTATCATTAATGTTTGCTTTTTAATTTAAGTTTTGAGGAATTGTTTGATTCTACCCTATTCGCTGTGCCGGGAAAAACTTAAATGAATCTGCTGGATGTGAAGTTGATCAAAGTATTCTGTTTGTACCACTTGTGCGTCAAACCTATTTCTGTCACCCGCGCTCAATTCCCGAACCACTCTCGAGGTTTCCTTTTCCAATACAGCCGCCAAGGACCATCCCCACCACAGCGCCGCGTCCCACTCAGGGGGCCCACCTTGTGAGGCTCCATCCCTCCCGAAAAACTTTTTTCATATCATCCTCTTTATAAGTATTTTCCCTTTCGACCTTAGGGTTTTCCTTTTCATAACTCGGACATCAACAAACCTCTCCCTCCTCCCCTGGAGCCTCTCTCACTCTCTTCCCCCATTCTACTCTCTTCCCCGATTTTCCACGAACAAGTGAAATCCTCTCAGCGACAGTTTTCATCCAAACCATCTTCCTTGCATATACCACGTATAAAATCACTCCATATCATGTCGAAGCACTTGTAGTATGATCTGTATTTTCAAAGTCTTCGTAACTTCAAAATAAGTGGAGTTCTACGTAACACGGCTCAAATGAATGAATGGCACCTGTGCCACCGTTTCAACGTTGGAACACTCCGACCGCAGATGCAACACAGATTATGACGCTACTATGTGAAGATATTTAGAAATGCCCTTTTTCTAAAAAATACCTTCGAGATAAATAGCCAAGTCATCAAATTGATTTTATCTGGACGCTGGCGATCTTTTTCATATACAAGGCTGCTATCGGAAAACACAAGCTGCCTAGATAGGTGTGGATCATCTATCATTTTTAAATTGAAGCTAACTTCCTAGCTGTATAAAATGCTTTGGGATGGTCATGAAGCAATAATCAAAGGTCATATGTAAACGAAAATCAAAATTAGTCGTGGACACTACAGATATTAACATAATCAATGCTAGCGTAACAATTACGAAGTCATTCATAACTCCGTAATAGCTAGTCCTCGTGGATTAAGAGCTCCGCTTATATTTAATTTCAATGTGAGAGCTAGCTCAAATTGTTTTTTTAGTCATTTGGACCACGAAATAAGAGTAAATCCCCCATATTTTCATCCCCATTTCTCAACCGCTGTTCCTCGAGATGAACTCATACCCTGTCCACCAAGAACTATTTTTTTTATCTTTCTCCAAACCTCAAGATGTTTTGACCCACCATTCACTTTCTTCTCCCCTTTCTTTTCTTAAAAATCCTGTTATCCTCAACCAAAGTTACTTTGGCTACTTTACTAAAATTGAACGTAAATCTGAAGAAATTCGCCTTTACATATTCAGGGCTGTAGTCACATTTTAACCATTTAATGCAAATTCTAAAAATTAATAATTTCCCGATGTTGTTATATAAATTTCTTCGTTTTTCATTTCCATTTTATTTCAGCGATATAGAATTATAACCGTGACATCAAGAAAAAAAGGGAAGGAAATATCTTTTAAGTACTTGAAACACAAACTGACGGATTTTTGGTGAGGTTTAATTTCAATTTACTAATAAAAATTTAATAAAAAATACCTATTATATTTCTATAATGCATTAATTTCAAGACACAAGCCGTAAGGTAAGTCACTCGTCCGGATTCCCAAATTCGACTAGAAGCTCAAAAGCTTAAAAATATCGTAAAACGTATAAACGATGTAACCCTGAATAGAAAATTATCAATTATGAGTCATTCAGACACTGTTGAGGTCCGGTATTATAATATATCGTTAAATCTAATTATCACATTACGTGGAATTCAAATTAACGTCGAGTTTACGCTAGTGAACACAAATATGCTAACTGTAATAACCCGTCTTCAAATTACCTAGCACTTAAACGAGCGCTTTGGATTTACTTAGTTATTGTAAAACTGATTGTATGCTTTAACCGGTGGCTAGAGTTAGCCTTTAGTTTAAGGTGACAGTTTAATTATAAAACTGGGCCTTAGAGAGTTTACGGTTAAAGATGTGCATTAAAATTACGTACCTAGTTACACCGTGATAATTTGAGACGCCCGAGTAAAGCGAATATAAATTGTGTAGTGGTGTAACCAGCCCATCCCTGCTTAACCTCAAAACCTGGAAATATTCCGAGTCAGCCTGAGTGGTAATCTCTTCTCGGCCAGTCACCTGTCTACCTCCGCCC
>LYUA01002033.1:24173-40156 GCA_002093875.1 Calopteryx splendens | reverse complement strand
AAGAAGTTCAGTCTTCTTTCATAGAAGGCGGAAACGAACATAGATGAAGGCTGAGTAATCGTCAGAGTAGGCTTCTCGGATATGATCATTAGTTTCTGGAGAAATTACTTAAAAATTATAAGGTAGTTCATCTTTGCTGCTAAATTTGCTTTATGCTTTGCTAAATTAAAATTTTTTAAATTCTAAAAAAATCTGAAACTGATTTTTTTTTAATTCTCGCTAGGAAACGTACAGGAATTTAACTCGTTCGGACTGAAGTTGAGTAAATGCACAACCCCCCCATTTTGGCTTTAAAAAGGATCCCACGTTCGATTTTGATATTTAATAACATCAAAATATAATTTAGATTTTCCAAACAATGGAAACGTAGACACACTGTAAATATGATGGTGAATGCATGAGATTTGGCCAACTCTTATTTTTCGGATCCAACCCACCGTGCACGGCGTCGGGTGTTTCGCGGGGAGGGGGGGGAGGAGTGCACGTGGGCGGGAGGAAGATTCCGTGTATGCTCAATTTCTGTCGCCGGAAAATTGTTTCACGGTCCGTTTGCTTATTCTGAATATTTTTGCTGTAGTTTCGAAAGGGTCTTTCTCCGTCTCATCTTTTTGACTAACGTGTAATCGCTTAGAGAACACGGATGCGTTCGCTCACCCGTGGGGACTCTTTTATTTCTTCCCCCTCCCTTTGCTCACCGCGGATGATTGTGCCTTTGCTGTCGCTTAGCGAGCCCCTGCGGGATCATTTTCCCCATGAAGAAGCTTTTCATTTAATCAAGTCTAAAATTATGTTCCTTCCACGTGTATAAGCTCTATCTTTTTGAAGAGAGGGACTGGATATTTCATGCCATCAGGCAGCATCCAAGGCCCTCGTTCACCTGCAACAGTCAAGGCTTAATCGCCGGTCATTTTCTCATTTGACCGGTGACTGTGTCCTCCACCGAAGGTTAATAAAAAATATAATTTCAGATTGTTCCATGGGCCAGGTTTTATAATATCTCGTTAAGCTTAACTGGTTAACTTTAACCTCCGGCCGAAGCTAAAATATCATTGACTGAAATAACTACGGATATTTTCATAGAATTTTTTTCACGCACGATCGGTTTCGTTTTGAGGGAACAAGTTGCCTGATTGCTTGTTGAATAGGACCTGTAGGCATCATAAGCAAAACATAAGTAAAGTAATTGATAAGTAAAACGTCCTCTTTAACTAACGCTAGGTTTTAACGAGACATCATAAAACCGGATTTTAGAGTAATAAAAGTCTACGAATTTAAAATCCAATTATTTCAGAAAAAATATAGCAGTTATGATTTCAATAACGAATGTGGAATAATAATATTTCATTGAAAACTTTAACACAGACGTGGTCTCTTGACATGTGGAATTGAAACCGCAGAAGTCATCTGTTTTTTTTCGGATGTAGTATTTTCCCTGTTATCTTAGCTCCAGCATTCACCCTGAAGACGATGGCGAACTTAGCCTTCGAAACGTCGGTGCTTACNNNNCCTTCGAAACGTCGGTGCTTACCTACGCCTGGACCCGGTCGGAAACCCGAGAAGCTTTCCTCCAATCTATTCGCCGGGAAATCCTGAGATCCTTCATTTTCCCTGTTTAGTTTTCGGGCAGTAAATTTTAGCCTAATAAGGTTGAAAAATACCTATACCGTTTCTTTATTTTAACGAGAGAATATCTTCCAAAGCATTGTGTACAGAGGGCAGCTGAGATTTCGAAAGAAGTTGGTCAAACTACTGTTGCGCTAAGCCTCTTAATTATGGATTCAAGTTATCTTGGATCCACGTTTCAGATCGTGTGAATATAAGGACCTTTGCGAGGTAAAAAATGGTGGGTAATACTTGAAATAATAGTAGTTATAATGCTTCAAAGGTGGCCCCCACGAATGAGGCCACACCGCACCGTAAACTCCGCATTTACTCCAAATGTGCTCTCCAAATTGCACTACAGCACAACACGCTGCCCCGAGGCGAGTTCACACGTGTTCTAGCATTTCCGACTATCACGCTACCCATCGGATCAATCTGGCTGGCTCTATTTGGGGTGACGATTATCGCTAATCACTTTAGGTGAGGCTGTTGCATTTACAGCGAAATTGTCAGTGGACATGCACAAAATTGGCATTTCTGATGCTCTAGTCTTGATATTAAGCTGATTTAAAAACGGAACGGGGGAAAGGGTCGAGCCTATCGGTCCTCCTATTTAAGAGGGAAGCCCTCTCTCTCTTGGTGAAATAGGCGTTCAGGTTTAGCGATGCACCAGGAAAGCGCAAGCTGTTGCGCAAGTTCCCTGGTCATTAACACCCATGTGGCCCGCATTCTCATTGCACGCCATTACTCAACAAAGGGACTCTAGTGTTCAGAGGAGATAAGTGTGAAAGTGTGCGTGTGGGAGGGATTGGGACAAGAGGGAGGAATTTAAGTTGGGAGGGTGGGGAGGAGGAAAGGGAAGGTGGGGAAGGGATATCGAACGCGGCTCGAGAGCACTCCCATGATGGGGAGGGGGTGGGGGGGTCTCATTTTTACCCTCTCGCCCGCATGCGTCTACACCTCCAACCCCTTCGCCTCACCCTTCCACATCCTTCCTGGCGCCTGGCAGGGAGGGGAAGGGAACCGGGAGAAACACTTCATTCGCGCCCCGTGTTTTATTTTATATTCTCTCGGGTAAATCGTCAGGGGTTAATTAAATAGGGGATCTATCACGGGATCGTGTGAAGTATCGGTCTGGGGCTTATTATTTATCAAGACGGCGTTATGCACAGTTGAGGACAGTTTAGAAACGAAGAAAATAAAAAAAAATCAATAATGAGACCCATTTATGTTGGAATTACGTCCTCCCAAACGCGATATTTCATTAATTGAGTGTCCGGAAATACCTATTCATTGCGGTTTTCCCAGATCGAAAGTTGCGTGGAAATATTCAAACTTCATCCGTGTGTACAGAAAATATTAAATTGGCGTGATATGCTTATTTAGTGAACAAGCGGTTTCATATGCCGATATTCCATCTAAACGCAAATGGAGTAGGTCAGTGATAATATTTCCTGCTGTCTGTTTTTTATATTTTTTCCGTCCAGGGGATTAGCCACTGCTGGTACTGCTGATATTAAATTACTTGAAAGAGAGAATATATTATTGCCTTTTTAATTTATTAATCGCTTAGTTAATAATTGAATCGACGAAAGAGAATGACGATGAAAATAGTTTCCTCGAGCCATATTAAAGTACAAAAGAATCTACCCTCTAGGACCTGGTATATTAAAAAAACCAAGAACCGGGAATAAAAACTTTGCTATGCGCAATAAGTTGGCGCTGTTAGTAGGGCTACGATTTCTTACTCTCTTTTCAGGACTTTTATTACCACATGGTTCTTACATCTGTTGGTTCCTTGATTTCTTTTTATTTCCTGACTTTTACTATGTGGGAATGGGGCGTGGTGTGTCCAGAGAGTAGAACGGAGGGCTACTGCCATTACTGGACCCGAGTTCGATTCCGGGTGACGGCACACTAAGCTTCACCCAACTGTGTGCTATTTTCCGGGTACCAGGTCATCCTTGGAATTCACATGCGGTATAGGGAAAGGAACTGCCCCCCCTACCCTGATGTGTGAATTTCACACGCCGCTGCGCTTTGTACTGGCTGAGCTCTACCAAACCACCTGCCAAACCGACCTTCGGGTGCTACTGTGATTTTCTTTGATTACCTGGGATTTCTTTGCTTTCTACATCTCATCCAGGTTCTTCTCTATTGTCTTTTCATTCTTCTTCTCTTCAGCAAGTCATAATGCCTCAAAAAGTGTCCGATAAGTTTTTCCATTCTCCTTTAGATTGGATTTGTTGAAACATTTCCCTTGTATTCAATACTAGGTCTATGTCTGTTACGTTACTCTTCAATTGCTAACCAGAGAACAGGTGTCAGTGTGGCATTCCGATTCCAAATCGTTCGCGCCATTTGAAAGATTTGAAGGGAAGGCAAATTATTATTCTAAGAATTTTTATGGCGCTCGCTCTTTGTGACGGTGGTTCTCTACCGCTATGTGAGCGTGTGCGACTGGCGTTAATGCAGGAGCGAGAAAAGTTTGGAAAAGAATAGACGGAAGGTGTGAGGTAAAGTGGCGGAGAGTGTTCAGGGAGGCGGCACACGGAGCTGTGAGACAACCCTCGTCAGCTCGTGTAAACTTGTGAATGGAATTCTCTGCTTCCAATTATCCTCAGTTAAAACCTCTCGAAATGAAGATTTCCGTGAATCTTGAGTTGAGACGGGGAGAAAATACATAAGAAATGGCGAGAAGGCAGCTGGGGATTATGGGAAGGGCCCTTCGCTTAAAGTGTAAACAAGCGAAGGCCAACTAAATCGCTGATTGTTATGGCTGCTTTTATCATAAAACATCTCAGAGAGATCCCCCACCTTTAGGATGATTGGAAAGGACTACTGTCCTTAGGTAAGAGGAGGATTATTTCAGGATTCAGACCAAATTTATATGATACTTTTCTTAATTTCTTGATTGAATGGTTTCTGGCGCTTTTTACACAACACCAAGAAGGTTATCTTTCACTTTTCCAATATTTTGAACGTTTTCCATGTTGTCTCTATCTTCACAATGATTACCAGTAACCAGCGTTGGGCTTAGTACCTATTAGATGAGATCTACCTACATCAACTACCAAACCATTCCTATATATTTTCCCGTTGATGACTGTGGTTGGTATGTGTGCAATGGTCCTTCAGATTTCATTAGTGAAGAAATAGCAAATTTAATTATGAATGGACGCCAAACCATTTATTTTAGCTAATGCCTGGATCCGACAGGGCTTAGCCTCGATCGGCCTCATTAAAGTTTAAAGATGAGGCGATAGGATCTTCGGCAGATGAGGCAACATTGGTTGGAAACGTGAGATGGAGAAAATTGATAAGTATCGTGTTTATGTTTCATTAATTCTCTAAGGTAATCCATCTTATACTACAATATTTGATCGTATTTCAAACATTTTCCCCATAGTATTTTCACAAGCTTTACCCCGTCTTTGAAAAATAGAACATTGAGTTCTATGGAAGATAAAGAAATCCTATACCATGATATTTCATACTAAAACTATACTTTAATTTACAACCCCGCTTTGTCAGCGCCGTTTTTCTTTTAACCTTTTCGTTAAATGAGAGTGTTGTAGTACAAACGTAGGTGCGAGAAAATCACTTTGCATATTACATTTTTTTATTCCTTCTATTCTGAACGAATATTGTTTGACCAGTGGATTTTCTTTTGAGCTCTTAGATAATCTTATGTTAATTTGTTTTATTTAACCTCACGTATGAATAGTCACCAATAAAAATAAAATTTATTCCCTGGAGAGAGCGTTGGATTACGAGATTAAAGGAGTAAAAGAGGAAACTTTTGCGCGGTATGAATGGATGTAGAAGGTGGATCTGCAAAGTGATTAAGTTAATCCTAATTATATTAAGGGTGCTACAAAGTGCTGAATTCTGTAGAAGACACGGGATTGTGTGACAGGTTTCAGGGTCCATCTACTAATGATTATTGTAACGTAAGCTTGGAATATTAAGTTTGAGTATAAAAGCTCAAATTTAAAACTTATTTTCAATGTCAAGTTTGATATGACTGTGAACAAGAGGAACAGGTGTACTGAGAGGCATTATTTGTCATTTATTCTCAAATATAGTTTAAGTAAGATGCATAGATAATTGTAATTCGATAAAAATTAAGGGGAGAGTTTATTCCATGGAGTAAATCTAAATTTACTCTGTCATTACACTTAGTTAGGTGGCTTTCAATTGAATCTCATTGCGTAATACATGAGAACAAAACAAATTAATCATCATATAATAGTATACTCGTTGTTATAATAGGTTACTGGTAGTTAACCTTGCCAAAGGATTTTCTATATTAAATATGAAATTATATAAAATTTAAAGGGCATCAGTTGAAATTTCTCAGGAATTTTTTGACGTGAGAAATTCGAAATGTTCCAGTTCTATTATAGAACTTAGACCGAAGTGATTTCCCTAGTCCAAAGAGGCCGGTCTAATATTTATAAAGATATTAACTCAACGTATAGTATTTCAAGAACTGAATAACTCTGAATTTTGCCTTCCGATACTATATTTTTTCTTAATGATTTCTAAGTTTCCAGACACTATGCTACTTGGAGTTCTATTGATCGCTATATCTGAAGCCGCAATTTTATTCGCATCTCATTCATTGTCTACATTATTTTCGATGCTTATAATTGATCATCAATTCAGAAAATAACTCCAGATGTATAAAAGTTTGCGTTTAGAGATGGCAACGATTTTTAGGTAAGGATTTTTTTATGGAAGGGAGTTAAAAGAAATGAAAGACAGAATTGGGTGATTTCAGAGGTAGAGAAACGTAGGAAGAGAGAGAGAAGAAGTGAGAATAAAGAGCATTAAATGAGACGGCATCGTGGACGAACAAAAACCTTGGAGGACTGCTTTACTGGCGTCCTACGTCGTCGCCTCCTGATTCTATCTTCGTCGGGGCAAACAAACTCAATACCTCTCCCTTTTTTGCCCCGGAAGATAAATACACTCACAATAGCCGGGACAAAACAGAGTCATTCTACTCTTGGAGAGAAGTTTCCTACTCCGCCTAAGCAGTGTCCGATGACAAATGAATAAATAAATTAGTGCGCCTCCCGAACACTTTTTGAAAAGGAATGAAGAAAAACTCGTCGTTTAGAGGAAAATAAGTTACTTGAATGGCAGAAAGTACTTTTCTGTGTGAATGTGGTTTTAGTTATTTTTATAATCTCTCCAACACTAAGGATTATTTTATTTTTAGTTGAAATTTAGTTGAGTTCTTGGCTTTCACGCATATCATATAGGGTGGCAACATCTGTCAGTCAGAGTGAAACGGTATTTTGTTTCATGGTGACTGGTTTTGAAATCCTTTCCAAAGCAATCTAACATAGTAATAGAGTTAATAATTGCTTCGAGCATCCGAATTTGTGTTACAGTTTGGGGAGTGACATGACGAGTTACATATTTTTACCTTTTTACTCGATATAAATCGACAATGTCATAATCTCAATCATCAACTCTACCAAAATGTATTTTCATTTCGAGGAGTTGGCTTGTGAGCGAACTGTTGAGTTTTTATAATTTTCTCGCATATAATTATGTGGGGTATGTGAACTTCCCATTGAGATTAAAAAATTTGTCATGTTCATGCTTCTCAAGATCATTTTTCGAAACTGTTGGATTTATTTCATTAAATCTTAGAAACTTCCAAAGAAGTCATAGGAATGCTGTAAACGTTCTCAGACGTCAACAGGGAGGACGGATGTGGAACCAATAAAGGTCTGGCAGCTGTCATCCAATCAAGATAGTAGTAACCTAACGGCTTGCATAAGTTCGTGCATTGATTTCTTTTTTCAACGTGAAATCTAGAAAAATAGAGCTGAACCGCAAGAAAAAATCCATATTTAGGGCGAGGTATCCTTGCGAATCAATTTTATATTTTGTTCCAGTGATTTTCATCGTAAGTCATTGAAAATGGATAAGCTGAAATGATGTAGTCCCAACTTAAACTGGACAAAGTCCACCGACAGCAGAGGGCAAAATGTCACGAGGCATCAATCAAAAAGCTAACGCTTGCCTTCTATAACCAAATCCCAGTTATACTATTCGTTGGCAATAACACCATATGCTTTGGGCAAGTTATTATATACACACATTTCAGGCTGTTAAATTCTTCTTCGACGATATCCAATCTCATTATCTCATCATCTCTCTTCATCACGTATTCATGAAAACAAGGCAGATGAAGAAAAAGAATTCGTAAAATAAGTTATTACTCGAAATTTGCTATTACTAATTGGAAAGGTTAATCAGTAAATGGAAAAACTTCTTGGTCACAACTTCTACTGAAAAATAATAATTTATTATGCTACACAGTGACTTATACATAAATCATAGATTATCCAACTGCAACAAAAAATAACTTAACACGGAAGATCTTGGGAAAAAATTATTTCAATCTGATAGTACTTCAAAGGATTTGAAGCAGAATCCGATTTCATTTTCCTCAGCTGCTTCAAATGATACCTTAAACCTAATTCTGCAACAGACTGAGTGAAATTTATTTCTCTTCTCATTTTGATAACGTTGAGTTTAGGGTCAAACTGTGTGAGCCTTCTAGAGAGATAGTGAATGAGGGTGAAAGGGCTTAATGTGTTTACGTCACCTATCAGATTTCCGTGACGAATGCAGGTCAGTGTATATCTCCTCGCAGATCACAAAACGTATAAAATCACAGGTTAGGTCACTGATTTTTTAAATAAGGTTCACCTCGAGCATCGTACATAATTAAGCTGCAATATTGAAAATTTGGGGAAAAAACAGTGGTTAATTCAAACAGTTTCCGCGTTGTAACCAGCTGGAATTTTTTTTACCGTGACTGCGGTGGAATCATTAAATATTCCGGAGCTTTATACATGGGCTTTTATCGAGATCGGTTTAATTTAGGTAGGTCTGTAAATGAACGTCCTTGACAATAGACTGGTTTGGAACAGTTTAAAATATGGTAATTATTTTGCACTCAGTGTAATATAGAGACATTATATTCGATGTAGAGAGTTAGACGCATAATATATTTCTTATAATCTGTTCTTCTTCCCAAAAGATACGCAAAATCGTGAAAATGAGTAGGATCGTATCACAATTTGGATTGAAAATAGGAGTCGGATATTTTTATGAAGGTAGCCTTTTAATTCCATGTCTATAGCCTCCATAATACACCGTGGAAGTGGTATCTTGAGCACTCGATATAGGAAAAGCCCTGGGGAAAGACGATTGGTTGCTGTGAATGGTGAGTGATCAAACCAATGATTCCGCTTTTGATTAACGGCTCGCAGTAGGAATTATCGCGTCGTCATCGTACTCTCACGCTTGATTGGCCCTGTCGGTCCCAATTTTTTAAAATATTTGCTTTAAAAAGAATAGAAAAGTAACAGGTCGCCATGGTTACCTCCATTTCATTTCAATGGCTGAGCAAAAACGTCCTCCGGAAGGAAAGGCAGGAGGATTTATTCTTTTCCAGGCGTAATGATGTCCCCAGGTCCTTCCCTTCCCCCCGCGGACGCCATTATCTCCCTTCGGCCTGGATCTCCCTTACATGAAAGACGATCCCTTTTAGATGGCTAAGACGATTCCTTTTGGATGGCTAAACTCACGATTATCGTAACCCGTTTCCTTCCCCTCGGATTATTCACCCTCGGAATTCCTTTTGGGCTCTCTGAAATTGGACCATTTTGAGCATACGTCAGAGTGGGTGTCGAAATTTCCGTCGTGATTGAGGATTTTTTTACCATTTTTTTGCCTTTGTGTCTTTTTTTTAACGTTTATTTAGTAGAAATACTCATATTTAAAAGAAAAAAACACTTGGATTATACGGAAACCATTCCATGATTAAACTGATTTCCGAATTTCTGCTTTGCATTCTTGGTGAATCAAATCTTGAATGATATATACCTGCTTGTAAGGTTAACCGAAATGAGAAATACCACTTAATAACGGTATATACACTTTTTAACTTTAAATTTCAAAAAATAGAAAACATGGATATTGAAAGTTATAAGTTTTTCACATGCTATAAATAGTGTTAATAATTGACTTCAGTAATAATTGCTTTCATTAGGTTTTTTATCCAAAAGCTGTAAAGTGATCCAAGGAATATAGGTAATACTTCCACATCTTAGTTGAATGAACTCATAATGATAATTAGAACACAATGCTTTGAGGAAGGGTATAGTCTTGATAAATTTCTTGCAAAATATATTTTTTGTGTTATATTCTTAAGTCGTATTGACGTTATTTTTGTGATTGACCTATTAATAATGAAGTGATGGATCATCTATGCGGGTATGTCCAAAAATGGTTATGAGAACAATGATATGGGCATTGTTAAAGCAGCCTTAAAAGGTGTGAGGAGGAACGAATCTAATATTTTTCATTCCTCTGTGCACTCCTCTCCTCACCTCCTAGGGCCAAAGGTGATATACCCTTTAAAACGCCATTTTCCCTGTCACACTCAAAATTTAACATTTAAAAGTGACATAAGCGCCATGAAAATTTTCGCCAATTTGTATCTAATAAATTTTTGAAACTTTTGATTCCTGGAAAAATTTTAGGATATTGAGGCACATGGGCCACATCTATAATCTATATATCTATAGCAATAACTTTCGATGATTACCGTTACTTGCAATAATGATATATTATTGGGTTAGATTTGAGGTTAAAAATTTTTTGCCCCACCCTAATCACCATATCACGTTTTATGCTATTTATGGTATTAGAGTGCTGATAAAATATTTTAGCGTAGTTATTGGAGAATTGATTATCAATGTTTCCCGTACATTACATAATCGATTATTCTGATATTGTTTCTATACACTGATTCAGAAAAGATTGCAGAGATAACGGATAGGGTTGTCCGTAATCAGTCATAATTATCAATTTAGAGGAGCAATAAATGGAAAGGAAGGTATCGGAATGATCTCATA
This sequence comes from Calopteryx splendens, assembly GCA_002093875.1. Classification (NCBI taxonomy): domain Eukaryota; kingdom Metazoa; phylum Arthropoda; class Insecta; order Odonata; family Calopterygidae; genus Calopteryx; species Calopteryx splendens. Next base: position 29,600 of record LYUA01002033.1, on the reverse strand, counting down.
TAAAAGTGAAAGTAGATGGGTAACTGGTAATAACTGTTAGATTTGCGTATGATGAAGCTTTAGTTAGCCATGTAGTCAAGAATTTCAATCAATGATGGCTATTGATAAGAATGAATGGATGAACTATTTTGATAAACATGGAATAGGAACCGTTTAAAAGAAAATAAAGGCAATGAAGTCCTCATGGAACCGGAAAGCTTAATTTAACAACAAAATATCGTAGTCATAAATTACAGCAGGTAGAAAACATTTTAGTAACTTTTTAGTGTTTTTTGTGAAAAAGGGGTAAGTAGTGAGGACATGAATAAAAATACTGTATTAGGTTCAGAAAAACTAACACAAAGAAGGGACTTCCATGACAAGGACCTTAAGGGAAGATGTAAGGAAAAGAGGAAGGAAACTTTGATGTAGATCGTAGTTTTGTACCGGTCGAAAACTTGTTCGTTAAGGGATGTGTCGTCAGGATGTGCTCCACTCGTAAGTGTAGATTGGAGGCTTTTGAAATGTGAGTGTGGAGAAGAAAGGAAAACGCTAAATGGACGGAAGGAAAAACAGACAAAGGAGTGCGTGGCATGGCGGGGAAAGAGATTGTGTGTTTGGTAGAATTTCAAAGGGAGAATAAGTGGATGCAGGGTAGTACAGGGAATGACAATGGAATGTTGATAATAGTGATAGAGGGGAAAACTTTTGTGAGTGTAGTCTTCTTCTTCTCTCAAAAGATAATGCCTTGTCGCTGTCGCTGCATCCACTCAGCTCTGTCTAAAGTCGTTGACTTCAATCCCTCGCAGGAGTTGCATTTTGTAATTGACATTACACTCTGGAGTATGGAAATTCTGGGTCTTCCTCTAGTCTTCTTCGCCAGAACGTTTCCCTCCATTATACTACTTAGGAAATCGTCTCGTCTTATTAGATAATCAATAAGTTTGACTTTCCTATTAAGAATAGTGTGGTTGGTAGAATTTCAAAGAGAGAATAAGTGGATGCAGGGTAGTACAGAGAAGGACAATGGAATGTTTAAAATAGTGATGGAGAGGAAATTTTGTGTCAGCATAGTTGAGGGAGGAAAATATTCGGCATGCTGAACAGAATAAAGGAACGTTTAATATATGTGCTTAAAAGAACGGCATATTGAATTGTAGGGTGTTAGGGTAATCATTGTCGTTTGCTACTTTTAATAACACCTACGTTTACTACTTTTAATAACAGTCAAACTTTACGAGATTTGGGATACTATAGCAGATTTTGGTTTCTTCAGAAATTAGGTCTCAGAGCAGTACACAAACAAATCTTACAGTAAGGCACGTTCTGGAGAGTAATATGAGAATATTTGTTCCGTATCAAGTCCAGCGCTTATCTCCTGCGAGAAACACCTCGATTTAAGAAGTCAGAGCCTTTTTTTTAACAATTGTTTCCATCCTTCGCTTTGCAATTGAAGCAGGGGGACCTTCTCCCAGGGGACACCATGGGGATTACGTCTTTCTGACCCTCTCTCGCTCATTGGGTTTTCGCGAGAGTGGCCCCTACGATTACGCCGACTTCGCTGTCTGCAGTTGTCCTCCAACTCGCCCCGTCCTTTTGCTCGGTGCCCGGGACATTTGAGTTCCTGCGACTGGAGAGAAGCATTTAATTGAATTAGGCATCCAGGGAATTAGCAGTCTAGCACGGGGCCGAGGGAGAGAAGGGATTTTGTCCACACGCCAGTGCGTACTATAGTACTCACTTCTTGTCTGCTGAGCCAGAGAGGAGGGAAGAAAAAAAGAGGGGGAGAGGATGATCGACGCGCGATCGACTATCTTGCCCACATCGTTCTCAGCGGGCATGCTGCAGCTTGAGCCTCGGGAGAGGAGACAGCACACGTGCTTGGGGAAAACGTCGGATCCCGTTCGTAAAACTAATATGCTGGTTTGAGATGCTTGATGGTCTTTCACAATCACAATGCCGGAAAAATGGGGATTAAACTCCGTTAGCCGTAAATTTGCGATCAATTAGATTCATTTGGAGCTTATTCCCCATCGTTGGGCTTCGCATCTGTTCGAAAACGTTAAGTGAATATGGGCACCTTTGCTGCCTTGACGGATAGGGACGCGAGATAGGGAGAGAGAGAGTGTTAGTGCTCACATATGATGGAGAGCATCGCATTCGTGCTCCGCATTTCGGCGGCTTCCTCTAACTCAACTAGGAAACGAGGTGGACACTCGAAAAGTGTGTATGCATGCGCGTTAGGGGGAGGGGAGCGGATGGGATGATTGGGGAGTGTAATTGGAAATGGAATTGGGCGTGGATTGTCGGGACGAAGAAGAAGAGATTGACGGGAAGGGAGAGATTGAAAGGATGAGGAACTAATTCTTGAGCGCCGCAATACTCGCCGCGGGTGGGCCTAGTGCCCAACGCTCCGACGTCGGCTTAGGTACGTTGCAGTCGGGAGATAGCGGGAGAACTGAAGTGGGGAGGAGAGCGAGTGGGGTAATGGTGTGGGCGGGGGTGTTGGAGGGCATTACCCGAGCTTCTGTGCTCGCGAGAGGCGTGTTCTTTTATTAGTACGCGGAAGCCATTTGCTCTCACTTCGTCCCGTCGACTTACTGGCGGGGGAGTTGGTCGTGAGTGTGCAAATTAGTGATCTCCCAGAAATGTGCCGGTTTCATCTCCAGGGAATCCTGACACTCCCGCGGAAATTCATTCAGAGCGTCTCCTTGTCCCGGAAGATAGATGGGAATTGGATATCTGCACTTGATGCCATGCTGCATCCTGCTTTCTCTTGGGCTACTTTTCACAATATTCAGTTGGTCCAACTTTTGCGAAGAAAATTAAAAGGTATTTTCGTCCTTAAGTACCTGTTTTCTGTGCTAATATCCACGTTAAAGTTTGAGCTCAGTTTGACTAACGAGATTGAGTGCATAAAGTTTGGATAGTTATTGATTTAGTGATCGAATTCTGTTTGACCCAACGACGTTTATTTGGCATGGATATTTTCTATAATTGTAAGCATATAATTACATAATCATTATGGGAGATTTAAAATTATTAGTTTTTTTAATTTCCATCCCTGATTAAGCCTCATAATATATGGCTAGGAGGCCATATTTTGGTACACAATCCTAGTTATCTTGCAATTTTAATTTTCTTTGTAATACTTCAGTGAGGATTCTTGTGGAATGATTGCAATCATACTCCGCGACTCATGGGTTATTTGTGTAACGTTGTATTTTATATCTTTATAATACAGAAATCAAAAATAATGAAACTATGATACGTATTTTCCCTCCCATTTTCTGCTGTCTTTAATGCCTTGTGATTTTTGCTCTCAGGGTAGAATTTATGATTACTGGAAAATAACAAAAATATAAAAAAGCATATCCACTGTGGGCGATCAGCAGTAGAAGCTGCTAATAAGAGGAGCATAAACTATAATTAAATTTTTTTTAAGACTCCAATTAATCAAAAACATATAATATTCAATCTTCGAAGTGATATTTTTCTTCCTATATTCTTCTCATTGATATCACGTACTCCGAAAGGTTACATCAGTCATAAACACAGGAGGTAACGTAACCACATGAGGATCATGTGTAAATTGACGGTGGAGAAAATTTATGCAAAATATTTTGAAAACCATATGTCAATGCTGAAGTGAACAGTTTGCTGCAACAATACTGGAATGGTTGGTGTTATACGCCGTACACCAGAATGGTTCAATTCATTTTTCGGGAAAGGCTCAATAGGGACCCTTGCCTTACAGACCTTTCGGGCCTAAATCAATGTGACTTTTCTATATTTCCGGGAATTCCTATATATAGCTTGCAATTACTTGAAAAAAATAATAATTAGATCTTAAATTTCAAATGATAATGTGGCTTGTATTTGTAAGTCATGCAGTGGGGTTACTTACTACATTTTGATAATTTGTGAAAATATTCCGTTTTAACTTTTTCCCGAATTATGAGCTTAATGCGTCAAGAGAGGGGTGGGTGGTTGGTGGGGAGAGTGAGAGAGAGTCCAATATAAATGATGCCTCCATTGTTTTTTTGAGTGAATGCCAAAAATTATTCCTTTATCCCTCCTCTTAATCATATTTTTCCAGAGTAGTTATACTTTATGTCAGTTCCGTGATGATGATAAATGACATTTGCCGTTGGAGTTAAATTTCACCATGTTGACATTTGCTGCAGTTTCAAGTTCATAATTAATTGATTTCGTAATAAATCGCCTCATTGTCCAAAATATTCTTGGGGGTTTTACTGCTAATGAATGAGTGACAGATTAGAAAGCAAAAAGCCAAATTATGACTGCGAAGCAGTCGAAATAATTAGCACTAATTGTAGCCTGGGGTCACCTTTGAATCTTTTTTCATGAATTCCTTGCACATTTTCGGGTTCAACGGAAAGAAAGTTAGATTTATTGCGCATGGAGCGCACTGGCATGATTACATTTTCATTCATGTTTTTCCATGCTATACAAGAGCTTCTTGTGTATGAATCACTTAATTTCAGTTTTTAAATAGTTCTTAATCCACCCACTTAATCTAATAAGCTCATGAGACACTTTCTGTTGCTGTTGTCATTGAGACCCTTGTGTTTAATCATATGTAGCTCAAAATTACGCGGCCAGGTTTTTTAACCCAGTCAGATTATCCTAGGAAAGCTAGATAATGGATGTATGACAAACTTGTTTCTGGGTATGTTCCCTGAGAATGCAAAAAAAAGTATTTTTTTAACATTTACAATATTTGACGCAAACTGCATCCTTCGTAATAGGACAGGAGAAGAGTTTTCGTTGCCAGGTTAATATGGATTACATTCAGATGAGGTAAGATGCCCGCGTTTTTGAAAGCTTGTGAAAGAGAGTAATTGTGCAAAAATTCGGATCTTCTCGGGTCCTTAGAAAGAGATCTAGAGCCGATTTAAATTAAAATATTTTTGTTTGTTAAGTAAAGGAAATCTGTGTGTTAGCTTTGACAAATATATTGTCGCTATACCTTATGGACAATATGGGTATAAGAATCGAGTCCCCACGATCAGATTCCGGATGTGTAAGTGCGCCATGCGGAAAAAATTAATTGTTGCAATCAGGATTTTTTAACTGGTTGATTCCGCAGAAAATGGAAGAGATCCGTCGCCGTTCACCGCCTCGCCGCGCGCCGCGAACGGAGGCCAGGTTCACCCTTTCCCGGTGCGCGCTCACCCGTTCGCTCGCGATCCATCAATCATCGTCGCGCCTTAGATATATCGGATCGTGCACCCCGGAGTGATGGCAGCCAGCGGGATGAAGAAAAATTCATTTGTTATCTGTCCAACGGTGAGTAATGGTTTTTCGTTTTGTCGTAAATCCTTCGATGCGGAAATTTGGCCCCGAGAATAAAATAATGGGCGGGGTGAAATGTAAATAAACCGTGGGAATTAAGTGGGGTTATTCATCACCCTGCCAGGGGGG
>LYUA01002032.1:213901-225343 GCA_002093875.1 Calopteryx splendens | reverse complement strand
ATTAGAATAATTAAATTTCAGTGGAGAATTAAGACAGGTCTTCGTTAAATGTCACGGAATTATGTATATACAACTTTGTACTGCTGTTTCAGTATATAAATTTTTTGGCATCTAATGATTGAATGGCTTTTGAAATGTGGAATTGGAGATGAATGAAAAAAGAGAAATAGACAGAAAAGAAATGAACAAAGAAGTTTTGGGCATGGTAAGAAGGGAGAGAAGGCAGGGAAATTAAACGCAGATCATACTGAGTGGCAATGGACTGCTGACGACAATGATAAAAAGGGACGATATTGGGTAAGCGAGGCAGAGGAATGAAATGAATAGGCTTGTTGGATGGAATGAAGGGTGGCAGAAAATATGCAGAAATGAACCAAGGGGTATTTAAAGAATAAGGTCTTCTGTCTATCAGAAATTTACCCGAATCGGTTGACCAACATCAATACTGATAGAACGGTTTAAACATAATAGCATCACTTTAGTGGATTATCATGTTTCAGAGCTAAGTGATAGGCTTATCACATAGCCGTGTTACAGAAAATTTGTAGAATTCCGAGCTATTCTGCTCCAACAGAAGAACAGAAAAAACCATAATATAGGAGGGTTATTAAGTAAATATAACTGAAATGGATTACAAAAAATATTAAGCCTCAAAATATATTGCAGTAGAAACTCAAAATGGCAATTAAACGAAAATTATATATTATTAATAATCACAAAAAAGACATTAGGCTCATCGGGAAAAAACATAGGTTTGGCAGAACTTATTTTTTTTAATCGAGTCAACATAATTTCCGTTACATCGACAAAAAATGATGGAATGAAATTGTTCCGAACAATTTCACGAGAGCGTGTAATACGCTAACACGAGGAAAAATTGCACTATTAAAGAAATTCTTTATGGGCCCTAAAATTGTAAGAAAGTGATTTGCGTGCGAGATGCGTCAATAATTCAGTTTACTATGGTACTTACCACCTCCCGGTTTATTACGAAGATGAGGAGGTACGTAGCGACCACTTCTCTGGTGGCCACCCTGCAAGTCCAGACCAGCAAACTGCGAAATAGAGATAGTCAATGATTAATACGCCGTGTAACCTTGGCATCTTTACGATATCGGTTAATCCCATACGGCAACATGGGCACGAGGAAACGAATAATTAAGAGAATTTTTGCTAGATTCTCTTCTACCAAGGAGACGGAAGAATATGAAAAAAATATTAGAACCAGAAAATAGATTATATTAAAAAACGGCATCAAATTCAAACACCTGTCTATTTATTTTCGAGTCTTTAATGAAACCGTATTTCATAGAAACGGAAATTGTACCTTGAAATGAAAAATTAGTACCACGGTTAAGGTCCACGACATCAATACAAAATGGAGGCCAAGAGTTGAACAAATTTAACACGAACGACTCCCTCATACCAGTAAACCGTAACTTACACCACTCCCTGGACTAAATAATAGCACGAGGTGATAAAATAACTCAAAAACTCGACGCTTAAATTTATTCTCTACATATTCACTGTCGAAGGAAATCCGCCATTATGCGGAAACAACCCAGCAAAATTAGCCAAGCATTTCATTTAGACTTACAATTATCAAAACTTACAAAAACAATATCTATAATTGATGCGGAATGTGCCCAACTTATACAAACTTAGTTATTTTACGAGGCAATCAGAGAAATAATCAATAGCGTAACGTAGAGGACATATAAAAAATCTTACGGTCACTACGTAACTAGAAATGTAATAAAACCTATCTTACCTGCTGCTCTAGACCTGTGCCATTTTGGTTGGGTACATTACTCATATTACTACTAAACAAAACGATTTTTAGAGAGCTCTCCCTATAAACGTCTACCGACCCCGTCGATTTTACACAAAGGATACTGGGTGACGTCACACAGTCTGTCAGAGAAACCTACGTCAGTCAAATCACATCTGTAAAACCGTAATACTAAAATTTTGATAATTCCCAAAACACATTGATAATTAATTTAAATAAATTTATTATCCATGGTATTTTCATAATTCGTGGTAGAAATATTTTCATTTTATTTCGGCTAAATCATTCAAAAACTATCAAAAGCCGTTCAACCATTATGAGCGTGATCATTTCATGGAAGACTTGAAACGTATACGAAAAATTTACTACTCGAGACCACAGTCGTTCTGAAGACCAACTGGTTTAATTGATGGTAATGTTGCCAAAATTGGCAAAAGCATTACTCGATGTACATTAAAATTAGCAGTCCATTTATTCATATGAAATAAAAATTTGTTCGGGAATATGCAAAGGGTGAACGACTTTTAAAAACCATCGAATATTTTTAAAAATAAAAAGTGTTGCATTATATGAGAACATTCAAACAAAACTTCAAATCATTTTTATATTAATAATTTCCTGAAGAGCCGAGCGATCGATGGATAACTTTCGATAGGTAATTCTCCAGATCGATCAATTGCGATAGGTAGGCAGTTCGAAAAGTCGAACGTGCTCGAGTTCCTTCAACCACGTTGGCGAAAGAGGTGAGTAACGTTTGTTTCAAGTAGATTTTGTTATCCTCAGTTATCAGATGTTTTATTAGTCATCTGAGTATTATATATTTTCCATTAAAAGTAATAAATATTTCCTTTACTTTTTTGTGGTTTTACGTGAATAATTATTGTATAATATGTATTAATGCAGGGAACCGTAATATTGTGGCTTTGATCGTGTAATGATGGCAACACCTTTTTGTTTGTTATTTCAGTTGAAAAATGGGACGAGTAATCCGAGCCCAGAGAAAAGGTGCAGGGAGTGTATTTCGTTCTCATTCCAAGCATAGAAAAAGTGCACCAAAATTGAGGGCCTTAGATTTCGCCGAGAGACATGGGTACCTCAAAGGAGTGGTTAAGGTACTATAAATGAATTTTATTATTTAATACGAAAATAGCAATGATGCCTTTCAGACATTTGAACAGATTTAGTGTGAAGACAATTATTAATTAATACTGAGCTTTGCCTAAAGAAATATGTTCTAGCCTTGCATGTGTGCTGTGCTGCTTATTAATGGGTTGATTGCTTTTAAGGAAATTATCCACGACCCCGGCCGTGGTGCTCCCCTTGCAGTGGTTCATTTTCGTGACCCGTATCGGTATAAAACAAGAAAAGAGCACTTCATAGCACCAGAAGGGATGTTTACCGGGCAGTTCTTGTATTGTGGAAAGAAGGGTAAGTTTAAGTGTTCTCGCAGTATTGAAGCAGTTTACCCTACGTTTTGGCTAATTCAAATTTTCAATTTCAGCCGTGTTACACATAGGAAATGTAATGCCCGTGGGCGCCATGCCCGAGGGTACAATTGTTTGTAATTTGGAAGAGAAAACTGGGGACCGGGGTCGATTAGCCCGAGCTTCTGGTAATTATGCCACTGTTATCGCCCACAATCCCGACACGAAGAAGACCCGAGTAAAACTTCCATCTGGAGCTAAGAAGGTCATGCCATCAGCTAATCGCGCGATGGTTGGTAAGTCGTCACATGGTTGTGATACTATTTACCTGTTTTCAGCTAATACTAAATCGGGAATTGTGTTCTTTAGGTGTAGTTGCTGGTGGCGGTCGTATGGACAAGCCAGTACTCAAGGCAGGTCGAGCCTATTTCAAGTACAAGGCCAAACGTAACTGCTGGCCTAAGGTTCGTGGTGTGGCGATGAACCCTGTGGAGCATCCTCACGGTGGTGGTAATCACCAGCATATTGGTAAAGCTTCCACGGTCAAGAGAGGAACAAGCGCTGGACGAAAGGTAGGTTTCCAAGATAACGTATTGCACATTCTGCCAAATTGGCTTAGCGCGGTAAATTATTTTTCCTGTGATAAAGCGAACCTTTAGAGTCTAATTATTGCATTTGTTTTGTTGCGCGGTGCTAGTCATTGTTGGTTTTAAGTTCGTTGCGGTGGTCAAATTATTTCTGTTTCTCTCCCGCGAGAATAAATTTCTACTTCGGTGGCCTAATGTCATCCATCCGTTTAATTACTTCGCGAATATAATAGTCGGATCAATATTTCTGATCGTGATGCATGAAGACTTCCCGCCATTGTCGCCATGAGAAAACTTAAGGGGATCATATGGGTTTTAATGATTTTTTTAATGAGGTCCTCCTTATGTTGCCATTTTCGCTTATTAAGTTTTAAAAAGCTTAGGTTTAAGCTATCGGCTGTTGAGTACATATGGTCAGAAAATAGATATTCACCAACTGGCCATTGTCTTAAAAAATATAAACCAGTAATTTTTAATTTGTCCTTACTGAATGAGCTGCTTGTGTCCCAATTGTTAAATGTATCTACTTTTGTCTGCACATATTCATGCTCGAGTTGATGCGACCTTCATTGTTGAAAGTTCTGAGAATCCCATGAAAATAATTGGCTGTCATTGATACAAGTTTTAAGAGACGTATGGTTAGTGCAGTAATGAATTTTGGTCGCCTGTGGTGTTCCAGGATGTTTTTAGTTTCTGAAATCTTTAAATGCTAAACTAATGTGTTTCAGTTACACCCTCATGTCAGTGTTTATCAGTAATGAACTCTAGTATACCATATGTGGTTGAAACTTGAGGAATGTGAAAACTATGCTATACATATGTGATGAAAGATAGAGGAGACAGTGATTCCACAAGAGTATTTGTTGAAGCATGATCCTTGTGAAATTGATTTTTCTTATATCATGAAATAATTCTAAGTGGAACTTAACTAAATATATAGAAGAACAAACAAAAGTGACAACTGACAATCATTCCTATTGATTAGCAAGAGTAAAAGATAACCGCTAAGTTCAGGAATCATTAGCCTATTGCTCATCAGGTACAAGGCAAATTTGCATTGCTGTAATTTTTCTACCCACAAGACTTACACTTGTATTTACTCTTATCTTGTATTATTTTCATTTTAATGTGAATCCCTACAGTTTTGGTCTTACAATCTCAAACACCTAAGCCCTGAGTGGATGCAAACCGATGTAGGTGGGAAATTAACCAACTGCCTCTTGATTAGCAGGAGAGGACTTAAATCCCACCAATACTTGTGACTCTTGCAACATGTTGTGTACTCTTTAGTGGAGAACAATACCAAATAGTGAAAAGAATCAAAGGTTACTTTGGGCTATTGCAGCAGTAACAATGGGAAACTGGTTTTATAATTACAAAATCATGAAAATATGTCTTGGCTCAAAGGGTATTGAGATTGGATACATTTGTGTTTTGCATTTTGAAGCAGTGGCACTGGCTTATTTACCCAACTTGGGTGTCTGTAGTTTTCAAGTGTACAGAATGAGCTTACCATAGTGATGACTAATTTTATTATGTGAATATTTATGGAAGTAGGGGATGAATTTCACCTTTCGATTGATTTGGCTCAAATTAAGCTACCCCAGGTCCCCCATTTTAACCATCCTCCTTTCACTTGAGAATACATGAATGCTTGCATCTTACTAAATTGTTCCCAAAGAGCATGCACATTGACATACATTTTTGACATAAGCTGTATCCTGCATATCATAAATTGAATCAATTTTGTAATCAGGATATTTAAATAATATAAGAAACTTCCTGGCTCTACTGTGTGGAACTCCTTCATAATTGAACTTGGTAAAAGAAAACTTAGCGATTCCACAAATTTGTTTATTTTTCAACCGGTTTCGTTACTGGGTAACATCATCAGGTCCTGACCTGATCAGGACCTGATGATGTTACCCAATAACGAAACCGGTCGAAAAATAAACAAATTTGTGGAATCGCATAGTTTTCTTTTACCAAGTTCAATTATTTAAATAATATAATAACTTTAAACATAGGGTCACTTTGCTTTGTCATTAAATGTCACATTAATACAAATTTTGAAGACCATAAAGCTGAAGTGGGATGTCACACTAAGCACTGGATAAATGAGGAAATGTAAATTCCCATTGTTAATTTCATCTAGTTTCTCTCATGCCAACTTTGACTGCTGACATGTGTCCACACTTATGGTTGCTCCTCACTACTGTTTTGTCACAATTCACTGAATACCCCGTATAGAGATACCAAGGAAATCTCATCTTTTAAGATTCGAAACTGCCTAAACTACATATGTCTGTGAACATGTATAACTTACATCATAACTTACCCTAAGTTGTCATTTCAGTAGTGATTGAGGAACTACATTGTTTTGATTCCACATACTTTAAAATTGCTCATTTGAGAAGAGCCTATATGCACGAGAGTATTTTTTTGGGTTATTCATGTGGTGTGCACCTCAATAATTTGTATATCATCATCTTCACAGGTTGGTCTCATTGCAGCCAGGCGTACTGGTAGGATTCGTGGAGGTAAAACTGATGCCAAGAAGGGTGATGAGTAGTCTTATTACATCTACTGTATAAAATAAAAATCCTTAATAAAAGCTGGATTACAGTTTGTTTTCTTATTTATATACTCTTTAGTTTTATATTTATTTCTTTTGTCTATTCCTGCCCTCTGATCCAAGCCAAGACATATGAATAGGCTATTTTTAAGATACATTAGTAAATATTAAATTACTTCAGAGTGGAGTGCAGGTTTGGCAATATTTATTTTAAACTATATGTTGACAATCTGGGGTGAAGAGTAACCAGATCTTTCGAGAATCCAGTGAAAGGTAAATACCAGAATAATCTAGATAGGTTAGGTAATTGGTATCTAATTGGTTTAAATATTTAATAGTTCACACATTTGTAATTGTTAATTTCTAGTCAAACAAAATATATATAGAGAATAGGAAGTTATTTGGGCATTAAGATTTTAATTTTTCCAGTCAAATTTCTTTGTCACATGATAGAAAATTTCATAGTTACTGTTCAATAAACATTTTTTTTTATTGGCATCTTATATTAAGAAGTTATCGTTGTATAAAAATGAATAACATTAATAGGATATCATTGGTCATGAGTGTAGAATAGATTATTACGTTCTTTGGTAAAAAGCTGATAAAAGTGATGTTTGTTGATCCAAACATCTGAATGTTTCTCAATCACTAGTTTTGGATGTTCTTGTTCAACTTGAAATGCCACTAAACTCCAAATTTGGTGATTGCCTGCACATCATTGTGAAGCTTAATGTACTGTAAAAAATCTCACTGAATTGAAGAAAAGGATCTCACATCTGATAGATATTTTTAAGAAAATTCTTTCATTTCAAGCCTAAAATGAAACAATTTTTCCCATGAGCCAATAATGCTGCCAAAGTTCATCTAACTATAGTTCTGGCACAGGTTTTACAATGTGTTGTAACAATGCTTTAGGGTGTCCAGTGCTGCAACTTGTTGGCTGTTTATGGGTGATGATGGTTTCTTCCTCTCTTAAGAGGACATCTTCAAGGAGAATCATTTGAACCTAAGGCTGCAACTCACTTGCCCAAAGACAACCAATGCGATGAAGCAACAGAAGTACAAACTAATTTTACATTAACTTCATTTTACTATTATTGTTGGAAATTGTCCACAGCAAATCGCTTGAAAAAGAGAGCACATGTACTTGGTGGGGTGGCATATAAAGGTCCACGAAAACCCCTATTTTGAGTGGTGGGTTTCCATTGGAAAAGTATTTTGTCTAGGTTGCTGAAATTTCCACTGATAATAAAAAATATTCTAAAAATATGTGGACTTCATTCGTAGATATCCAATATTTCTTGGTTGTAAAACCCAGTGTAAAAAATACTTGAATGATTATAATGCAATGGAAGCAGATGATGAATCACAAATATTACCCTGGACTAAAATTGTTAGAGACTTTTTGATGAAGTCTGCAATATGTTTGTAAAAAATTAATAACATGGACAAGTTAGAAATTTTTATTGTTGATATAGTTAATGTAGAATAACATTATGGGTAGTAGACAAATATTTTCCGACATGTTTACTCATTGCGGGTCGTGTTGGCAGCCTACAACTAAGTAATTGATGATCAAATGCCTTTTTGCAATATCAATTCGTGAAGTATAAGTGCCTGACAAAGGCATTAAAATCCTACACATCAGGCCCACAAACCAAAATTAAATTGTTAATGCTCACTGTTGTTAAGACAACAGGTTTTGAGGGTTGCATATGGAGTTTCACAAATCCAACAGCAAACCTCCATGACAAGAAAGTGAAAGAAGTCTGAGGGTACCAATGAAGTAACAGAACAATCTAAGAGCAAAGATAAGCTATAATTGATTAATTTAAAAAGTGGAATAAAAGAAGGGAAAGTCTAATATAATTTTGTTGACATGGCGAAATAATAGTGACAGAAAAGGATGGCAAAATAGCAAAAAAAATCCTATATAAAAACCTCTGAAAAATATATGCATGGGAAACGTGTAGATGTCACCATATGTATCCTTATTCTAGTGATTCGAAGGTCAAGAAAGATATTCAGGGGCATACAACAATAGCCACAATTAACTGCTAAGCTGGAATGATGAGGCTAAATAAAACTTTTATGAATACTGAATAAACTATCAATTTTGTAAAAGGATTCTAGTTGTGGACTTTCGTAAATAAATATAATATTCAATTAAGGAAGGTCCAGTATAAAAGAGATATGTAGGTAACTATATATTTTTTTTAATCGCTCAACCAAAACAGAATATTACATGAGTATGCCTCTGGATTATTCTATTTTAAATACCTCTTTTGAGAAATAATATCGCTATTTCTCATGCCTGGAAGCTCACCAATACAAAAAAATCAGTAATACCTAATTTTTTCTATACATATCAAAAAGCCTCATGTAACAACTATACATGTACCAAAACTCATTGTATGCAAGCTCACTGCATGTATGCAACCAAACCAAAAAGACAAATGGCAATCAAATACACATATATAGATTGTTCAAATCCATAAATTAACTATATGGAATAATTCTCAACAATTAGTCGCTGTCAGGTTCAGCATCCACAAAGCAGCTAATCATTTCCTCACTTTCACTTAAATCACCTTTGTCCAAATCTTTCTCCTTTGCAACTGGTGACTTATCTTTGGCACCAGGGTCTTCTGGTGCATCCCCAACATGAGGACTTTCTTCTTCATTGCCATCCAGATCAAGACTCATTTTATCGGTAAGCAAATCGAATTTTTCATCTGATGGTACTTTACGGCCATTTACAGACTCAGTTTCAAGACTCCCCAAAGCTTTAGAAATAATATCCCCTTCCAATGGTACAGACTCACCTTCTACTTCCATTGCATCCTTACCTGCTTTCCACTGTTGAGTGAAATCCTTCCTAGATTTCGCAAAACCATCCTTTTCAATTGGAACTTTTATAACTAATACTTTGTCGGACTGGGAAGCAACACTGGAAGATACTGAATCATTAGGTAATGGTTCATGGCTAGCCTGTACTCCTATGCTTTGAATGGTTGTAAGTGGTATATTCCCAAGCTTTAACTCTTGGATTGATATACTTCCCTCACACTTTTCAACCCTATGTACCACAACTAAATCATTAGAAGGGGGTGCATCCGAGGTTTCACCATTTTGAATTCCACTGACTACATGTGAGTTCACAGATTGTGATATTTGGTGGGCGTCCTTGGTCTTCAGTTTCTCGTCATCAATGGTAATAACTTGAGGGGATGGGGACCTAGACTCTGACGTGGAAGGATTATTTTCTTCCGCACTTTCATCTGACTCTTCGACTTCTTGAAGAGATTGCCTGACATCCCTCTTCTCATTCTTTCTTTCCTTCTCCATGCCAATCTCAATAGCAGACCTTTCCCTCGCTCTTACCCGATTTATTAACGAGTTCAGGAAAGCTGGTTGCTTATTATCAACTTCACTAACTGTAAGTGGGAGGTATAAGGTAGGAGCACAGGGATGAAGAAGCCTCTCCACACTTCTCTTTGAAGTCAAACAGAAGGTTGACACCTGCAATAGAACAAACAATCATGATGAAAAATTTAATTCTGAAGACACTCAAATGGTGCATAACCACAGTAGTAAACTCAAAGGATGGTTTGTTGGGTGAGGATAGAGCTCACCCAATACTAAGCCCAACGCAGTTTGAAATTCACACATCAGGGTAGGGTGGCCAGTTCCTTTCCCTGTGTCGCTTGTGGTTTCCCAGTAAGATCTGGTCCCCAAAGAAAATTACACAGCTTGGGTGAAGCTGAGGGTGTCCAGAGGCATCACCCGGAATTGAACCTGAGACCTCTGGTTCGTCAACCAGTGCTCTACCCACTGGACTACCGTGCCCCAAATGTTACATGAATTTAAAAAATCAGGTTAGTAGAAAGATCCCTCAACTTAAAACATTGGTGAGCCAAGTAAGATTGGTAATCAGGAAAAGATAAAATTAAAAAAAAAACAGACACATTTTACCTCCATGTTCGGATCACGTAAACCACTCTCAAACAATCCTGCAGCAATTCCCAGGGGAGGGGGCCACTTGTGACTGTGCGGCTCCATTACAAGAGCCAGCAACAACTTGTAAAGGTACAATCGACACCTCGCATCAATCTGGTATGGAAGAATCAAATCAGTGCCATTCAACCTTCCTCCTAGCCCTTTGTAGCTGAGGTAATTGCCGTTACGCTGTATGTCAATCAGCACTGACACAGTCTTCTCCTGAAGAATCTAAAAATGAAGAAAATTTCAATGCACATACTTTGAAAAATCAACTCATCATGCTACATTTGCAACAGGCTCACATTTTTCATCGATGTTCAAAACTTGGCAAGATCTGGCCTAAATTCACATCACCAAGGCTAGGGAGCAACTGAGTTTTCCACCGATCAACCCACAACCACTCCACCCCTATTGTCTCCCAAAAATTGATGTTTAGAAATTTTCGTTTATCCTTCCCCATCCATCACAAAGGTCTATAGAAAGCTCAACAGTGGCACTCAAATTATTAGTTTGAACAGTAACAACTAATAAATAAAAGTCAAGGAAAATTTAAAAACTTACGACACATCATTAGCATATTGTGGTGTTACATTAGTTCAAAATCACAGAAAATTTTCTTTAGGCACATAACTTTTGTAGATTTGTGATCAAGTTTAATTCAAATTGGTTGGATTCGAAATCCATTACATAATCTTGAAATATAGGTAATAGAGAATAACTTTTTCCGGAAAAATTAATTTTTTGTTACCATCCGAGTATGTACATCAAGGTGGTCACTCGATCAGTGTTATCGAAATCACAGTTTATCAAGCTTGAAAATAGATACTTCAAGGTTTTTTTTAATGTTACATTACTGCTGTGTCATCGGAAATGAACACAATAATCCATAATAAAATGGTAATACTCGGTAGGTAAGTATTATGTAAAAAGTAAGTATGTAACTGTTTATCTAATAAATGGTTCGAAATTATGCAGCACAGATTACTTCATCAATGTGAAGAAATCATCATAACAGTAATCAACCCAAAGGTCGGTTTGGTAGGTGAGGGTAGATCTCACCCA
>LYUA01002032.1:173224-193122 GCA_002093875.1 Calopteryx splendens | reverse complement strand
TTGTTATTTGCTCCACGGGACTTGTCCCAGAGCATAATAAATGTATTATATTCTATTCCTCCAGTCTACTCCTATCTTCTACAATACCTTCACTACCCTGAGCACTACCTTTTCAGCATGCGAAATGAAACTAATTGAGCAATAGTCCTCACATACCACTGCTTTTCCTTTTTTTGGGATGGGAATGAATACTGGTGTAACAAAGTCTTCTGGCCACATTCCACCCTCATAAATTCCATGAATTACATCATAAAAACTCTTTCTTCCACATTTTTCCAAACTCTTTAATAATTCTGCAGGGATATTACCTACCCCCACAGCCTTGTTTAATTTTATTTCCTTCAATGCCTTCTCTATTTTTCAATCTAGTATTCCTGGGCCTAAGCTGTCCTCTTCGACCTCATGTCCAAGCTGGCTGGTCTAATGTCTTTATCATATAGTTCATCAATGTATTATTTCCATCTGGCTTGTATTTCTTCTCCTTCTATTAGTACTTTTCCTAATGTATCTCTAACAGTGTACGGCTTTTCCTTTTAAACTTCCTGACAGTGATTTCACCTTCCTGTAATGCACACCCATTTCACCATCTCTGTACACTCCTGATCTTCTTACACTGTTCTTTATACCACTTTTCTTTTGTCATATTTGTTTCTCACCTTAGTTTATTGTTCAACTCTTTGTACAACCTTCTTCCTAATTCTGTTTACAATCATGGTATATTAGTACCAAGTTTACATTCTTCCATATCTTCCTCTCATCTATATTCCTAATCACCTTTTCTGTAACCCATGGTTTTTTTTAAATCCTTTTTCTATCTATCATTCCTATTGTTTTGCTTGTAGCTTCCATTACCTCTTCTTCCTGGTGTCCCCACCTTCCAGCCCTTAGCTCATACATTTTTATCATTAAAAAAATGTTAATTTACTATATCACAATGAGTTAGATAATACTTTGTAACAATGTCAATTCTGACCAATTACAGTTACAGTAACTAGTGTAGCGGAAATGGTACAGATACAATAAAGCATTAACAATCATGTTTGTCCTTAGGTGATTTCTAATGTTAAGGTTTTAAGTCTTAATGCCTAATTTTTTATGAGAAATAACAGCATAAAAACAACATTTATCAAGGGAATATTAATAAAAAGAATTGTAGAATATTACCAGGATGTCTTTGTGTGCTTCATGAATTTCGAGAAGGCATTCAATTCAACAGAGTGGACAAAGCTGATGGAAGCATTTTGAAATATAGGAGTAGACAATAAGAAATACCATATCATAAAATCTTACGTTAACATGGTGGACATATAGTGGCAGAGATTGATGTACAATGTTGCATAAGACTGAATGGCTAGTACTGGATTCTCTCCTGCTACTGCTGGAACATTAAACTTATCAATTTCCAGTGAAGATTTCTATCAGGAAAATGGAAACAAAAATATTATTAGATATGAAGAGATACCAATTATGTAAATTATATTTTTTATCCTCTCCCCTCTTAACTAAAACAAAATATCAAAGCTGAGCCAATGCAACTAAACATTTAATAACAGCATCATTATTTTATTGAAATGCAGAAAGTTCACTGAGCAATCATTTGTTTTCTCAATCCACAAGCTTGTGAAATCCAAATATCTAGCCAGCCTAAGAAAACCTCAAGAATAATCACTAAAAGGAAAAGCAGATACAATACTGGAAACCTAGCAGCTAATATCTTTTCCACTTTCTCAATTGTAAAGTTCTGTATTCATGAAAAAATTTACTTCAGACTTCGACAGAAAAACAAAAGTTGACGGATATTTTCGTAAATGGAAACACAAATGGATGGACAGTTTTCCAATGTCCGTCCATTGGGATGTTGTGGGCACAACGAAAAAAAATCTTGAGGAGTGAGAAATTTTACAACTACCATTAAAAAAAGAGAATATCCAGAACCAAACTGCATATAAATTTTTACTTACCTTAAACGTGGGTGCATTCTCATACAGCTCATTCAAAGCAAAATGCATGGTGGCTGTAAGTTTTGATAACATCTCATTCCACAAAAAGGTGCAAGAGCTCTTTCCGCCACCAATCAATTGTGGCGCTTTCATTGCTACACTGGGATTAATGAGGGATAACAGCAAGAAGCACTTGGATGCTTCGTGAATAACAGATTCATTTGTGCAAAAAGTGAGTCCAAGTAGAAGTTTTTCTATTGCTCCCTGAAAACAAAGTTGTGCATAAATGCTTTTGGCTTATACTTCGCATGCAAGATGCAATGAAAAATAAACAATGCCTACCTTATAAGTCACACACTGAGCACTATAGTATTTCATGCATGACTGCAGACACTGCAGTAGTGCACATGAAGATTGAGAATCTGGAAGAAAATCCTGCAAGAATAAAGACATATATAAGTACCTACAGCAGCCTCTATTAATATCCTTAATTAATATTTAATATCATTAATAAAATACATGCACAGTTGCCACAATCTATGAATATTGACATGTAGTGGTAAAAGTTAAATGAATATGCTGTATTTGGGTCCCATTATAAAAAACCAATGTTTCAAAAACGAACAAAACCTAAAGAAAAGCTGCCAGCTCTGGATAATTTCAGTTTGTGAAAAACTGAAATTATCCAGAGTTCACCATGTCCTACACATCTCCAGGGTGATTACACACACCTGCTTCTACCTGCTTCTTTTATAATTCCTCTAAGTAATATTACATAATTAATTTTAATGTACACTTGTAGAATTTTAAAATGGCCTCAGCCATAGAAGTACCTTACACCTGATTACTACTGTTAGCAAACTGATGACTATTTGTCATAAATAAAATAACAAAATAGTAAACACAGCTTTCCAGCAACTTATTTCCAATTCACATACACTTACAATTTGTCAATTTCTCAAAAATGCTAATACAGATGAGTCGAAGTCTAAGACATCGAGTTTTTTATCTGTACTTAGAAGCAATGAAATGGGAAATAATTGGTAAGCAATTGACTGTAAATAGAAACGAGATCAGTTATGTACAGCAAGTTTATTCTCATATTTCACACTCCACAATTATTGACAGTCTACATGCTGTTCGCAAAATGCAGGGGAGCCATCAAAAAATATTTCCATTTTTGTGATAGAAAAGTAGCATAAATCTAGTGCATTAAAAGCTCATTTTATCTTCCATAGTGAATTAGTTCCTGAATCCTGGAACTAATAATTTAAATAACGCATTGTTTTCACAACAAAGAACCAGTAACCACAGCTACTACTGATAAAAGTGCTTTACCAAACTACATGCATATCAACACCCTTAGTTAAGAGATTGGCCAATCAATGATTTATTTTTCTACTATCACCTAGTAATTGCCATAAAAACACATTGAACCAACAAAAGTGTATTCATTTTATCCCTCAGACAGGAGGTACAATTGGAATTCAAAGCGGCCATTGTAAATTCATGCCCATACCCTTTTCTCCATTACCAAAGGTTCCTTTCTATATTGGAAATGAGAACCCCTCCATCTCTGTTACAATGTATGTACCAAACTCGGCGCAATCATCAAAATCCCCAAGGTAAATAACTATTCCTATGACTGAGGAAACATCCAATAACGATGTAATAAGTCATACCTGGCATCCGTACCCAGTCAACTGGCGTAGTAGTTTAGACACGACAGGCAACAACTGTTTGTTAACAGTAGAAAAGTGACCGGAAAACTCGATGATGTGCCCTAAAAGATCCATTAAGGCATTATTCACAACTTAGTTGTTCTTACATTTGACAAAGCACTAATCAGCCTTTAAATAGACATACTTAACACCGCAAAGGGCAAGTCTGGGATAACTTTTTTTGGGTCACTTTCATTCGACCTCCGTTCTGCAGCATTTAATGCTTGAGATGCCCACGAAAATGCATTCTGAGAAAATATTTCATCTGGGCACTGTGACAAAAATGTTTTCAGCAAGAGCAATCCTTCAGATCTGTAAACCAAAAGTTATGCCATAATTACTGACAAAGATAATTTCAACGCGAACATTACTATTACTCCATAAAAGTATTTTATCAGTTTTTGTCCCCATTAAATATAACAAGTGTAAGGTTACACCAGTCATTAAAGAATATTTCAACTACAATTCACCTGCAATTTCCGTCATTTAGTTTAGAATTAATATCCGCAGCAACATGGGTTAATCTTGAGGTGTTCTTTCCAGAAAAAAAGATGTGACAAATTAAAACTATTTACCGTAATTATTATGACGGATAAGAATATATTTTTTTATAAATAGACTTACACTACAAATAAACACTTGGTGCTCAGAGCATCCATGTAAAAAACTATTCATATATTTGTCACGCCACGGCGATATTGAAACTGTATTATACAAATCAATTAAATTTTCCATTGCTAGCTCCAACACACGTGGGGGAGTGTTCAAACTCGTGTGATATTATTCGCATTTCATGCTTCAGGAAAAATACTATCTTCGTCAAGGCGCATTATTTGAATAATCACAACTGAATCTCCTAGATTGTTTATGTGATTACTTCCTACGAATATTTCTTTCTCCGTCAAATATAAAGAATATAAATATAAAAATATATAAGAAAGGTATAAAAATATCGGGTAGGGGCTTAAAATGCCAACGAGAAGCCAAGGTACTTATGCAATGCTAAAACCTGTTATCAAACTAATCAGGAATAAAAATCGATAATCTAGCATAAAAACGAATTTTTTTAGTAGAACTCATGTAGAATTTGGTGTTTAATTCATTTCACCATGTATATCATAGGTTCCATAGTTAAGAAATCAACAACAATTAACCATTGTTTATCTATTATGTTAATGTAGCTATTTTTCCTTATTCCACATTTCCCCTCTCGATTATCAATGCGCTAACCGTTAGTTATTCTCAATTTAAATTATTCCCCACTCAGCTAAATTCTTATAGTGTTCATACAATCTTACAAATATGAATAATGAATTAAAAAAGTACATGTTAATTACTAAAGAGAACTCTATCCATATTTGGTGGTTTCCAAAAGATTTCTCTCAGGAACAAATAGGTGATATATATACAGGTATGGGAGATTAAAAATGTATTTAAAAGAAAATTGAGAAAATATTTAGGTACGTTTTTGAATGTATAGGTATCTACTACCTTTTTATTTGTTTACTTATAGGAAGTAATGCATGCACTGCAATAATTTTGCTAGTAGCTTTACGATGGCATGAATTGGCTGACAAGACCATTGGATTTGAAGAGAACAGTCAATTCAGTGATAAAATCATAGAAGTTTTGAAAGATTCTATCATTAGAGGTTCCATAATATTTCCCCTTAATTATCTTGTTTCAGTAATAATGTATAGGTACCATTTCTATTGGTTAGAAACTATATGAAGCTATTAACAGATACTGAAGTAAAACTATATTCTTAGTCTCAAATTTGTGTTTTAGGAAATAAAATCCACAAATGTTTTATAGCTGATAATAAACTGAAGGAACTCAATTTATCAATTCCTGAATCAATAAGAGCAATTGGATCTGAAATAAAATTTCTGACAGAATGGGTATTTGAAACTAAATGCATTTATGTAGGTATTCTTATTTCTTTAAGATTAATATTTATTGTAAAATAATTTTAATTCTAGCAAACCTCTGTCCATGTAATGGATCTGGGAGACACATTACACAACAATTTAATCAATGGGATCAAAGACTGGGAGAACATTAGACCATTATATAATCCTGACTTATTTGCCATTTTGATAGCAGAAAATCTTTGTATCCTATTTGTGTTTCCGGAAGAGCATAATCAGGTAAACATTTGGACTTGGATAAGTGAAATAGATATCAAAATTCCTATAGGATTATAATTAACAATTATAATTATTAAATCAAGAGTTCATGAGCAATGTATGAAAATCCAGTATAGGTACCTTGCCAAAGAATAAATTCATATCAACATGTTCAGACTAAGTGCACTTAGTCTGAACCAGTCCAGTTTCAGACTATTTCCATTTAGTCTGAAAATGGTTTTTCTATCTGTCCTGGAGGCTCTTAAGGTCAAAGTGATTTAAGCAGGCTGTTTGAGAGTCGTTCATGGGAGCTTATTGATTGCTCATTCAAGTTTGATGACAAAAGACGCTTCCACATAATGCAAAAGATTCCTCCCAAATATTGATATTCTTTACAATTTAATGCCTAATAGATTTTCTGGGAAGATATGTTTTCTTCAATATTTAATACCCTGATTCCAACCAGGCACATTCAGTTACGGCAAAGAGTATTTTTTCTCTGTTGCTTTTAAACATACCTTCCTTTCCACAAAAAATATCTTCCTGTCTGCACAAAAAGCATGATTTTTCCACAGGAGTAATTTAATGTAATACAGTCATTCATGCAGGAGTTGAGAAATTAAATCTTTATGTATTGTGGAGAACCTTTTTGAATTTTTTTTCAAAGGTACATTGTCAAAAGTACTTTTGCTGTGACCTGTTGCTATTCTGTACTGCTCCTGTGGAATACAGAATGTAGGAATATACTTCAGAATTTTTCCCCAAATTCATTTTCAATTTTTCTGAAGGGAGCTAATGATTTCTATCAAGTCATCTATCTATCAAGATTGTAGCTTAGAAAAATCACCTCAAATCCCAGAATAATCAGTTGCAGTAGATTGTAGACTGAAAGGAAGACAAATGTCCATAAGGAAGAGGGACTCACATCATCAAACGGCTAAATGGATGATTAGCAAATTTTTATCCTACGATAAGATAGACAAAACACCTTTGACCTAAAGCTCCTCCAGAGGAAATAGAATTCTGACAATAAGTTTCATGATATAACCTAAAAGAATGTTTATTCATCAGCATTCAATGGAAACCAATACAATAACACAATCTGATTTTCAATACTAATTACGGCTAAGATCATTAAGAAAAATTATGACCAATAATTCAATTATCTCCAGAAATAATGCTGGTAAAATAACACAAAAATTGAGAGGATTTAGTAATAGCTTAAAAATAGTTGCATCAAAATCGAATGTGAAACATGACACTTTAAATAACATTATTTTAGAAAATATTTTTGATTACTTAGGTACTTCAGAATATAAAGCTTAATAGAGAAAAAATTTACTCCACAGGTACTTCTTATTGATACCCATGCTCACAATGACAAAGGTGCAGTGGTGGCATGTGTATTAGTTTCAGAATTGAAATCACTTTGTCATTGGTACTACAGTTTAACTAGACAATGTTACAATGTTCTACCTAAAGTCTATGAATTGAGTTTCTTCTTCTTTAAAAGGCATGCCAATCAATAGTTTCATTTTGCATTTACTCTCCTGAGCACAATATTACAGTACTTTTTCCTGCATGTTATGAACAAATTTTTGGCTTCTAAATAAATTTAAAGGGTATTTTGGCATGTGATTGGTTATCGATATTTAAGGAAAATAAACATTATATGATTGCATATTCACATGCCTTTACGTTGTATACAAATGGAATTAATGAGAGCTGACAAAAATGCTCTATTCAATTAGTTAAACACACAAGATGACAAGCAAATAGTAAAAAAACTGGTCAAATTAATTACAAGATGTAAAATTGAGTTTGAAGGACTCAAGTAGAAGAAATGTGTGCAAGCAACAAATAGTTATGTATGTACTTGTATTGTAACTATCAAAATATTTCCCCATCCACAAAATGTTATCTGCACTGTACATATGCAGTGCAAACAAAAAAGTGGAGTGTACTACAATGTAAATAGCTTTTAAATTTTATAAAAAATGATAATTTATTAATCCTGTGTCAACATATACATGTAGAATAGGAAAAAAAAAAGAAAGAAGGATAAGCATATTTTACACAAAAATTAGAAGTCAATACAAATCAGTTGGTATCATTTAGAAATTTATTCACTGAGTACTGTAGTTCACCCAGAAAGAATTTTTAAGCTCATGTTTAACAGATGCAATAGTTCCATCATCTCTTATAGACAGGAATGTTTTTGTATAGTCTAATATCAATCCCTTTTGGGCCCACAGTGGTATTTTATCATTAATTGAGAAGATAGGCATTTCCCTTCCCGTAGAGTTTTTGTGGATACTACAATTTTTTGGCAATGAGTTGCTATTTTCCCAAATTATAATAGTGGTAAACATAATATATATGCATGGAAGAGGGAGAAGCTTGAAACATTCAAATATTCACCGACAGGGAAAGCGAGGTGGTTCACCAGCAATTTTTCTGACCACTCTTTTATAAAATTTAAACATTTGTCGAGAATTTGCAGAAACACCCTAGAAAGAGATGCTGCAGCTAAGTCAAGAACAAAATACACCAAAATACAGAGCAATGAGCAAATCAAAATTAACTGCTTTCCTTAGACATCTAAATTAAAAGGAAGTAGTGCTTAATTTATTGGATAAAAATCCAGTTGACAGGAGTACCAAAAAATGCACCAAGGAAGTGTGTTAGCTGAGTGACAGACAGATTTAGATGAGAAATGTATAGTTTGAGATTTTTCTGCATTAAGACTGATGCAGTTAACTTAACACAAGCTTGCCACCTGTAGGTCAAAGTCACTTTTGCATAACAAGTTATTTAATGATAGACCGGACAATAGATTGTTAGAGTGGTTAGAGTCATCATCATAAAGGAATACCTGGATATCTTTTGTAGTGGAGAGGTAGTCGGACAAGTAATTAATATAGAAGAGCAACAAAATTGATCCCAAAATGGTTAACTAATATTCATTTTTTATGTTTATTGAAATCATAAACTTATTTCAGCCCAAAGTAAAATGTAGGTTGCAAATTAAGAAACAACCAATGCACTCTTACAGTGAGTTAGCCAAAGTGTATGTTCAAAAATACAAAATCTGGTGATGGGCCAAAAACAGGTTGTAACTTGAGAACTGGTCATTTCATTATCACTTTCACAGATGACCAGGGATGGAAAATGAGATTTTAAGGACAAATTAAGTGCTGTCAGGGAAAAATTTTCTCTCTAAGAATGAAAGAGGGTGGGTGGGGGGGATAAGCAGAAAGATCATGGCCATTAGGGCAGATGATATAATATCTGTTGAGGTACCTATTACTAAACATTATTTACAATACATATATCCTTGAAAGGTTATGAGATGTTTTGGTTGTAAAAGAGGTAAAAATGTCTTATGTGAAGCAAATGGTTGAATGTCATCAATTTTTTTTGGCAAGCGCATGAGGTAAGGTAAAATTAAAGTCAATTTATGCTGAAAAAATGTGAAGGTAGGTGGTACCCTCGGAGAAGGACACATCACATGGAGGTGTATTGATTGTTAAGAGAGTTACTTTTGCAGTTTGAAATTGAGCAGAGCATAACACAAAAATTTGTTGTCTCCCAAGGTAAAATGTTTTGGGCGCACAAATATCTATTACAGACACTTTACAGTAAACAGGATATCATGGGTAAAAAAAGGATCTGGTACTTTTACATTGCTACTGATATGACATAAATTTTACTGTCTGGTAGCTCATTGCACAATATTTAAAAAAATGTTCAATTGATTTAGAGCTAGTGATGGTAACCTTGGGCATTTCAGGCGGCACATGTTTATGTCTGGAAAGACACTATGATATAAGACATTCAAGCAATTCTTTCATGATTACCTTTCTCTCTTCTATCTCATTTTCCCTCCCCATTCCTTTTTCATCTAAGTTCCTGCACATCCACGTCCCTCCTCCCTGTGAATGGAAGTGTGGACACATCTCTGCACTGGGTTTTGATGATGTCACCATGATACAGTATAGGTTGTTAATTCACTATAAGGGGCCATGCATGCGGAAAATGGTTGTAAGACAATGGTCTTGACCTATGACAAGTGCTTTGCAATGGAGGAGAATCTCAGGGTAAATTAAGGGAGAGCAAAAACTGAAATGGAGCACCCTCAAGGGCTACTAAAATTAAAAATGAACAAAGTTTTATAGAAATATTACGAGCAGCAG
This sequence comes from Calopteryx splendens, assembly GCA_002093875.1. Classification (NCBI taxonomy): domain Eukaryota; kingdom Metazoa; phylum Arthropoda; class Insecta; order Odonata; family Calopterygidae; genus Calopteryx; species Calopteryx splendens. The sequence goes on along the minus strand of LYUA01002032.1, from coordinate 183,136 downwards.
GACTGTTAACTAATTAATAGATCCTAATGAACTCATTAAGGATGACCCAGGGTCTTTAGTAAGCACGTGAATAAAGAATATTACATCACTCCTTATTTTTAGGGAGGTAAAAATAAAACCCTGGCACAACCATTAATCGTTGGGCCACAAGATCCACATTCGCAAACTATGCTATAAGAGGAAGTATAGTTACTGACCCTAACGAGAAAATAATTTTGGTCCCAAGAGTATTCTCTGATCACGAGTTCACAATATTTTAAGTAGCCCAAGACAACTGTCAACTTTCCCAAAAAATGGTACTGATTTTGAACTGAAAAACTTTGAACAAATTTTGGTTGCAAAATGCATTTACCATAATGAATACACTCTGGAATATCATTTTCTCTAACATACTTCTATTTTGCCTTTATACTCTCTACATTAGCTCTCACAAAAATAGAAAAAATATGATTTCATTACCTGACATGCAGCAAGCAAAGTAAATAAAAGCAAAAATGTTTACATTATTCACAAAGATTCGTTAATTCAAATATGTAGGAGCTAAAAGCGATAATACTGGGTGAACATCCACCACATGGTCCTCACTTTGATACAAGCAGTTACACTTTTGTATTCCTTAATGACAATAAATTTCTTATAACACAAAATCACCATGGTTGGTATCTAATAATACCATAGTCATACAAGAACTCCAAATTTAGCATGGAATACGCATGGTATTTTTTGCCCGTAAGTATTTAATGCTTCTGAAATATGTAGCTATAATATAATAGAAAACTCTCAAACAAAATATGCAAAGAGGACAGCAGAAAAAAATTTTTTCAATAATAATGTAATGTAATTTACAAGAGAAAGATGAGCAGATTAGCTACATCAAAATATATTTAATAAAAACAAGGTAGGTAAGTATGTAGTAGGAGGGATGCAAATATACACTGTTTACACAATCAAACAACAGAAAAAGTTTCCGCATAAGGCATCTAGGTAATCAACAGCGTGGCAGATACCTACCACACCTTTGCATATGAGTCCTGGGTGATATTTTTTAAAAACTATTAATTCTGAAGAAGAATGGGTCTTATGAGTGACCAAATATGGCACCTAAAAATCGATAGGTACTAAGCAAAATTCTATGCTTTTCTACACATAAGTTCAGTGAATGTGATAAGGAGGGCACCATTTGGGAAGAGCATTACTTTAAACCTATACACCCACCTAAAGCTGGAAAACCTAAATAAAATTCAACAAACTGTTTGTTCATACACCCCATCTAATGGATATCATGTGTTAAGAGTTTCCATATGAGTCTCAAATACTTGGGACAGCAAAATACACAGTGGGAATGGTAAAAAAAATAGATGACTGCAGTGAACCATAATTAATTGAATTGGTACTCAAGTTTTTTTATTACAAAAATGAAGATCAATTGAGATTGTAAAAAAATGATAACAGACTTCTGAATTGGTATGTCAGTCCACAAGACCACTAATGTAACCCCAGATAAGATACATTACTCCAGAGGAATATAAATATTAATCTTAGGGTACTAGTGATACCATACCTTGAAATCATAAGACAAGACAACTCTTTTTCCAGGTGAGCTCCTTTTGGATAATGCTGGTCATCAATATCAGTTGCCACAGAAGCTATTATTAATGGTAATCTACTGGTTAAGGTAGGTTTCTGATGGACACACCCCTACAGTAACCCTTTCTTCATTTCTGCAATTGTATCAATCAAGATTTCTTGGGAAAAATAATTGAGATGGTTTCCCATTGCCTTCTTCAATAGTGTTTTTAACGTGACATCATCAATTAAATGACTGCCCCACTGGAGTCGGGCACCTTAGCAGCCACCTCACTGCGGAACAGATGCTGCGTGGACTACCTTTCGTCTGGCTCCTACCCTTGGATCTATCTGGCATGGGTGACCCTACCAGGAGCAATTTTCTTCCTCCAACCAGCACTGCTATAGGGGTCATTGGAACACGCAAGCCCTCCCACTGCATCATGGTTGTAGTCCATGGGGAGGGTGTCACAGAAACTAACATATTTTACTTACATGGCCTAGAGTACAAAATATATATTTGATGACACCAATGAACAGTTGAAACCACTTCCACTTAAATTTTATGAAAAATTCCAACAGAAATAGCATTACGTAAACTACCTTCTGAAATTCAGACCAACTTCACTCAACACAAGTCCACAAAGTATAGACAATTAATTACTGTAGTCATATTATTCTTTATATTAGAAATTTGACCATTGATTTGTCATAGGAATCACTAGTCCATTATGTACCAGATTCCAAGGAGTATTAATTCACACCAGCCCTTGTTTAGACTCATGTCTGCCTATTTAGCATTGCAAGAAAATGAAAAAAAAGGGTTGGTTTAATGACCACTCATTAGGAAGGTCAATCCATAAAGTTATTCTGTTTACTGGAAACTTTGTCCATAAAATACTTGGTACAGATAAAATAAATTACAGTTTCCAGTAAAGGGTTCGGGAGAAAGATGGTGTTACAACTTTGCTATGCCTACATACACAATTTAAGTAAAAAAATCAAGCTAACAACGTATTGCAATATTTTAAAGGGGGGGGAGAAAGGATTAAGGTAGGTTTCTGATGGACACACCCCTACAGTAACCCTTTTTTCATTTCTGCATATTGTATCAAACAAGATTTCTTGGGAAAAATAATTGAGATGGTTTCCCATTGCCTTCCTCAATAGTGCTTTTAACGTGACATCATCACTTAAATGACTGTCCTTGCTGTGATAGTTGCTTGCACAGTAACATTTTGGAATCAGCATTTAAATATTAAAAAAATAGTGAATGAAAAGAGTACACCAATTTCTTTCCCCAAAATCACCATTGGTAACTGGCCTACTAAAAGTATGTTCTATATGGTATCCAACAATTATTACATTTGGTATTGAATGAACTTCCTTGTTTGTCCCTTTTTAACATGACCTTCAGCATCCCACTACTTCTCTGTATCTCCTCCATTCACATATTCTGCCTTCTTTGAATTTCACATTCCTCCTTTCTCCTAACATATTTAACTCAATAATTAGCCTCTTCTCTACCCAACTTATTTTCTCCATGTGTGCATCTCAAAAGCCTCCAAACTACACTCATCCTCCCCCCTCAAAGACCAGGTCTCCGGCCCATAGTACAATGCTCCCACATCATGCCTTTGGCTATCTTTTATTCATGCATTTAGTTGGCGGAAGTGTCATTAATTCCCTATTTCTTGCAAATGTGGACAATACATGAAGGATAATAGGTGAACAGTTTCGGTGGATATCTTCTGCCTTGTTTAATGAAATAAAACTAACTTTTCTCTGCCAAAACAGTTCATCCATTAAGTAAGTGTTCTCTTTTGTGTGTCTAGATTTAATGAGTACTCTCCAAATATACATTTATATATTTTTTCTTTCAAGAACATACATTTATTTTTTTCAGCCAAAATGTCTCTATCTATAGATAAAATAAATATATCTAAAGATAAAATAAATATATCTATAGATAAAATAAATAAGAAAGTCACTGGTGTTGGCCAACAAAAATAAGAGAAAAAAACATAAAAAGAACACTCACACGTATTCAGAAATTTTTCTTCGGCAGAAGGAACTGAGTAGAGGAATGAAAGGATAAAGGGAAGATGATAATGGGGTTGGTGAGGAAAAAGAAAGTTTGGGAGGAGAGGGGGCAAAATTTGGGGAGGGGTGGGTGTTTATAAATGCCTGACATTGAAGTAGTCAAATAAATGTCTTTAGTTTAAGTGGGATGTCGGAGGGACGCTAGTCCAGAGACACTATAACAATTATTATAGGGATTGATATGGTGGGAGGCATGTTTAGGATCTGGGAGCATTACAATGTTAGAGGTGCAGGAGGAGTACAGGAGGGGTGGTGTGATAGAGGTGAAAAGTGGGAGGGATGGGGTTGTGAAGACAGGGCAGGTTTTGCATCTTGCCCTATTGCAAGAGGGATGGCTGATAGGTTAGCGGGGCATTTGTAAGTGACAGAGACAGTGCCATATTGGCAAAAGATTGGTCATGGTGCTATGCCTTTTGATGATGGGATAAAGATCTTTTAGGATGGAGCTCAGAGATTCTGAGCCAGGGAAGTAGGTGATACAAATTGACAGGGGGTGGGTGTCTGTGGTGGAGGAAAGTTTGGCTGTGTATGGGGTTCAGGGTATCCTCTATGGAGGAAGGAAGGGTGTAAGTTTGAGAGAAATTTATCTAGGGAATTGGGATGATTGCAAATTCGGTGCCTGTGGCTGGAAAGGGATGGAGAATTATGGGAATGGTGGAAGCTATTATAATGGAGGTAATGCTGTTTATTGATGGATTTTATGTGAATGGAAGAGTGGAACTTGTTATTGATGAGTTGTATGTTTAAGTCAAGGAAGGTGTTTTGGGAGGATGATTTGGTAGAGGTGAAGGAAACAGAGGACGAAGTGTTGAGATCTAACAGTACATCTGTAAAAGATGGCTCAAGAAACAAACAATATTATATGCAATTTTAGTTCCCATAAATTAACCTTGAAACTTGACAGATTTTGGAGAACATTCTCTCCAAAAAAATATTTACTTTTATTACACAATACGTGACTAATTGCAGTTTAAAGCTAAACTGGATGGTTCCTGGTTCCATTCTGGGAGGTGCCACTCAAAATCTCAGCTCGATCCAGGCCACATGGTATTCTGGGAATCAGGTTAATCTGGGAAACTATGACTCAATCATGGCCTTCCAATTATGCGAAGAAAGAACCCCCAATGAGAATACCTGATTTGGGCCTTGTGTAAGGTGAGTCTAACCTACATTTATCAAACTAAAATTGTGGTTGCTGACACTTTTAACACCACAAATGGTGCATTAAGGTCCAAAGGAATGGTGTTCTCATTTTTTTTTCATCTTCAGTCCACTTACCCAGGCTTAGGCCTTGATGAATGGCTGATATATTTAAATAATATTTCTATAGCTACATCAGAATTTTTACTAACATCATTCCCACACATTATGACACACCCATGGTGATCAAACAGGGTGCAGAGTGTACCCTTAGACGAATAAAATTTTTCATGGTGTGCAACAAATATTAATGGTGGCATATAAAACACTGACTTGGGTTACACGATTTTCTCAAAGCTCAATTGTAAGGGTGTTTGTTACACAAAAAAATGATGGTTGAAGACCAAAGGCATACACAAAAATGTGCTCAGTTTGATTCAGACTTCTGGCTTGGATTACTGAAGTCCATACCACAATTAGCACAAAACATATGCATACATCCATGTTCCTTTATTTGTTATTCATGAAATATAGTCTGTAGCATACTTCTTAAGATAAGGATATGTATTAAGGAAGATGTGACTACATTGACCCATGGGAGTGGCTATAAATTACATGAATATAGTTTATTTATAATAAATAGTGCGTGTATGCATATGTGTTGCACTTGTCAAAAAAAATACACTGATGCCTTACAAATGAGTTTAAGAAAGAAAGCAGTCTGGATCTGATCACATGATGTATTGAGTTCCAACTCTTTGCAAAACACAGCTATGATTACAATGTTAAAACATTTTACCAACTCATTTATTCATTCACTATTTACAAGAAAGGGTTATTTTTTTACAGAAACTTATAGTTTAAATCAGTACAAATTTCTATGAGGAAACAATAGACCAACCAGGACAATTTTGAATATGAATGGGAAAACATTAATAAGATGCACGGCATTAAAATTCACACATGGTTCACTCATGGCAAAGATATTAACAGGATATATATATATAATGGCAACACCTATGCATTTTCAAAAAGTGATTAGTTGCTTCAAATTTTCCAATTTGTAGTGGAGTAGTAGTTAACTAACATGCCAACAATATAGAATACACTTTCATACTAGCATCAAAAATATATTTGCAATTATGTTTAATCCTGGCAATTTATTAACAAAAATCATACAAGAAAAATCCTTGCATATTTTTGTTTAAGATTACTGCCCACATCTCAAATGTTGAGATGCATTTCGAGGGTGAATCAATCCAACAGAAAACATCTAAAACGATTCTAAATTCTGATATACATCAGTTTAAGACATTATTGAGAGCATTTAAAACTAGAACATTCCTTAAACGTGTTCACAAATGAAACAGTAACTTGAAATTAATGCAACACTAGTTTCCATTACCTTCATCTAGATTTTTCATAGAAAACAAAGAAACCCTTACCACACATGAAAATTCTGCAAATAAACACAATAAAGTGACAAAAACCAGAAAAATTATTGCAATTACCTGAAAAATGGTTACAAATTTTAAGAAATCATTAGTCCCACCTTGCCTGAAAATGACAAGGCATATCAACATTAATTCAAACAAATCTGGCTTAGCTTCCTCACAATGAAACAATATTAAAGAATTTTCCTCGTAGCAGCAGATAACAAAATCATATTCACTTTGTAACATCAGATTTTTATTATATTGTACAAGAGAACTAGAAAAATTGCAGCAAATCTAGCATCCAAAATATATTACTCATTAGAGGGATATTTTTATTGTATGATACAATTCCCATCCTCCTAGATTTGCATTCTTAGCCATAACTTTTTACGAATTTCATAAAGTACATTTGAGAGAAAAAACTGATACTAAAATCAACAACATACAACTTCTTATAAGTCACCACAAGGTTGAAGAAGAAATATTATGAAGTGGGCATAATGAGTGCAGAGTTAATTTCATTCGTATAATTGAAGTAGAAGAATATGATCTATAAAATGCTAAATTAAATTGGATATTTAGTTAAGGAAATTCTATGACTTTCACTGTGATTTAAAAAAAAAAACTAAGCTCTATAAATTTAAATGTCTATTCGAAACAAATGATTCTTTACTCAGTGAATAACAATCGAAAAAGAAATGCTACAGAGAAAAAACAAAATTTTCAAGGTAATAATATGGAATCTTTTAGTTTTATGCAAAGACTTCTATGACCAGGAAAACAAGAGCAAGCTATACATCCACGAAGACTTGAAAATATTACACTTAAGAACGAGCTTGACTTAGATGAAGAACATCAGAAATAAATATTTTTTCATGAGTGTATCCATTTGTGCAATTCAGGCTGGAGATCATAACATGAGGAATAGAATGAATCATCACTTGAAACACTCATTAACTGGAAAATTAGAATTAAAGAACAGTAGAAACAAAAATCACTTTTGTTCAGTGTTCACTAGTAATCTTCAAGTTGTCTATGGTGTATATTGATGTAGGCCAAAAAGATATAATTTTACTGAGCATAAATTTTTATTTAATCATCCCTAAGCCCTTGTAAACGAGGGCATTGGCATTAGTTATTAAGTGTGTGAGTGTATAATTGCAAATAAATACAGTTGGAATTATTTGCTCCAGGGCTGTCACTACTGTCTAATTGGCTGTGAGCACTGTCTTTTGTGGACGTTAAAACCAATAACAATTTTAAAATATCCAAATTATACACTTGTTTATGGATAAAACAATGGCAAGTTTCACTCAGGTCAAATAGATATCAGGCAGAGTATTGGCTTGATAAGTCAATTCATACATTTCATTCCATCTTTTTTTTTACTTCTAGGAGGCAATAAAACAATTCTTTAGTTGACATGGGCATCCACATGTTACACAGCACACAGCTGCCCACATGCTCGTATCTGTATCTTAATCAAGTAAATGGGAGGTGAGATGGGTTGGCACAACAATGAGATGATGATGTTTTCACTTGCAGCTCCATTTCTTTTTTCAACCTTTATGAAAGGCCTGTTGTTTTAAGGGAGCCTTCCAGTTTTGTTCCTCTCTTTATTTTTTAAAGTGATTTAATGGCTGGGGGGCTAGATGATCTGAAGCACGTGGAAAAACTTGCTAGGGATGATTGGACAAAGGCAAGCACTGGGTTAGACCAAAGTGCTTTTCTGGCTGGCCACTAGGGGCTGGGCCCACTCAACAAAGTCATCAATCAACACAGGCCACGCACCTTCCTCATCGTAGTTGGACATGTCCTCATTTATCATGAGAGCAAAATCTAACAGCAAATTCCATGTGTCCTTAGGAATTGACCGCTTATGATGCTCCTACACGAAAAAAAAAAGAATCAGAAAATGTGTTATTTTCACAAAAAAAAAAGAGAAGGGACATGTAGCAACATGACAGCAAGGCTGGCCGAGATGACCAAAAATTACAATATCCAAACCAGAACACAAGAGCTGAAAAAAGCAACAACTTGAGTATCACATCGTCTCTCGCTTGAGATAATTTTAAAGATTTTGAGACACAAAAGTTCTATGAATTCGAGTCTTCTTTCTTCGCCGACAGGTTTTTAAACACAAAAACACTGTAATTTAATTTCAGTTTAAACAGCAAGAGATGCCTTCTGAAGGGCTGCGACCATTTCCCATGCAGCTATCAGTGGAGGACAGCTAGAATAAGGCAGCAGCATCACTTATCAACTGACTCCATCTCATCATTCTCCAACAAAAAAGGTCATTCACCTGCTGTATCATGTGGTCCACAAAATTGTGTTCAAAACAGTGAGATTTATGAAAGGTACATAGGTAATTTCAACTTTGTCTGACAACTGTTGTCTACTACATACGTGATAGCTGCTGGAGCATAAGAAATCCACAAATGTCATTGGGCGAAGAGGTTCCCTTCTCAATAGACAGTAAAGACTGCAAATGCATTCTGTATTCATAATGTGTGTACATACAAATAGTAATTGGTGAAATCCAATGGAATTACCTGAGCACAAAACTAATAACAAGTACTTAGAAAATCAACTGCATAAAATCCTTTCACTTTCCTGCTATGGTTTCAATATTTAAGTACAATAAATGCAAAAGTAAACAAATTTAATCCTTATGACAATATTCAGCATTGAAGTTAGGTGCAAAGTGAAATAATTTTATGCAGTGGATTAATCAAGTATATTTTATTGTTTCTAACATTTAAATAAGCTAAATACTATTATTAATTTCCTAAAAGTATTGAGAATGGGTTATCAATAAAAAATACAATGGCATACATTAATAGCAATAAAATTCCTCCTAAAAAGAATAATTAAATGTTCCTCTTTCACTATAGCTTTATCATAATGCTCATGGGTATCACCAAAATAATGGCTAAAAATTTAAAATACTCTCAGTTGAACTATTCTGCAGGCTGTGAGAGCATGATGCAGATGAAGGAATTATTATTCTTCCAGGATGCACCACATCAGTTGACTTGATGGCTAAAAATGCTTCCACCTGCCCTGGATGCACCTTCAGTTTGACATGATTTTTCATTGCAATTTGGTTGCCTGGGCATCGGCAATCGCAGCTCTCTAGTATACTCTTTTCTTCTTCCTTCTTCCATGTGAGGGAGAGGGCATATCAGTCTTCTTTGTTGAAGTTGTATGGGTTACTCATTATTTATCTTTAATACAGCTTCTCTTATTATCCTTGGGAAATAGATTTTCCCTCACTACAATCCCCAGTCTCTTCGAAGTTGATTTCGTACCCTGGTTCTGAGCAAGCATGCTTGGCTACGGCCAAACTGCCTTTTTTTCCACTGTCCTAACATATACATATGAATTTCTAGGTGAACATCCTATCTGGTTGTCCACTCCTCCACACATAGAGTGCAGGGATGTATGGTCCTTGGGTTGGGTAATTATGACTCTGAATTTTCTTGTTGTCAAGTACGTGCATCTTTATGACACTATATTTACACTGTAGCCTACCGATTCTTTCCTCTGTTCCTGAAAAATACGGGATAGTGGTGTACGAATCCAGTTTTTCTTTGGTATTCAGATCATGTAAGTAAGTAAGTATATTTTATTCCACCTTTTGAAAATTTACAACATAACTATA